>OVBA01004258.1:0-24174 GCA_900406435.1 Lepidium aucheri | reverse complement strand
ATTCGAAGTTCCTCAATTTGATAACGAGTGTTGAGTTCTAGCATCAACAGTGTCGATGAAGACGTAAATATTATCTTTACGTGTATGATTTATCTATGAGATTACAAAGTCAATCTTTTGATACCATATATTCTTGGTTGTTAGTATAATAAGTATTAATGATCTAAACTACTTTTTACCGCATTTCATTTTTTTATTATTATTGACTTACTCCTATAATTTCAATTAATTTTATGTTTAGCGATCATTTCTATTATTGTTCCATTAAATCAAATTATTATCTTCTTTACTTTAATATATCCTTTTTCCTAACCAATATTAGATTAGTATCTGTCTAGTTTTGAAATACGATTAGTATACTAATTCGGTTGAACATACCGATAAAATTTAATATTACTAATAATAAATATGTTGAATATGTCTAAAACAGTTGGTTGTATAAAATGAGTTGTTTGACATACACTATGAAACTATGAAACTAAAAAAGTAAAAATACAATCAAGAATACAATGAATTTCTTAATAGGTACCACCGTTATTCAAGACGCATTCAAAACCTTTTTGTTTATATATTTTGTTTTGATTGTTATTTATGTGCCGTATTCTTCGTATTTTTAAAAATTTTATGTTTTAAGTTCGTACGTGTATTTTAACTTTTTTGTATAATCTTTTTAAATTTTTTATAATTTTACTCTCTAGTAATAAGTCATTTTATAACTTATAATTTATTGTTTTCCTTTAATTTCTAAGAAAATTCAAAACAAATATGAGATAATCCTTATCTAAGTTTTGTTTCTTAAACATTATTATGTAATTCAAAAGAAATTAGGAAACAAAACGACACATATAAAATATATACCATTCATTATCTAAAATTCTAATTTATTTTTAATAAAACATATACAAGTCAAGTCGTCTATTTCTATATAGCCATTTTTATTTTGGTTTATGGGTTGTTACCTTAAAGTTATACCTTTTTTTTTTGTATTCCTTGATCTCCTCTTTGATCAAACCTTCTCTAAAGCATAGAATGTCTATCACATCTTTGCATGATGATATTTTGATAGATATTGTCACTTGATGTGGAGAATCGTCTTGGTTTTATATTGATCAACTCAAGTTAGTTTACCAAAGTTTAGATTTATATCTAACCAACCTCGAGTTTTACATAGTATTTCTCATGAAGAATATCGCTTCATTTTATACTGGCTTTATACGACAGAGTTATATACAAAATATGAGCTATTAGCCAATACTGGAAATCTTGCTGTATTGTATCTGATGGGAATAGTTTCCTATTTTTATGAAAATCTTAGAAAGGAAGGACTACTATTGCTACCTGATGCTTCTTAAGGAAGTTTTTCTGATGCCATGTATCTTTATGGCATCATGCTCATCTGTCGTGGAGGTGTTAGAAAACAAGAAGGTTTTGTAATTTTATGAAGCCATTGTTATCAACAACATTAGAGGGTCTCGAAAGAATTCGAAGATGAGTCAACCGATATCTCAGTTACAGTAATAATTTGTCTATTGCAGACCTTTAAATATCCTATATTTAAGACATTTATAACTGTAATGGTCATACAAGGAAATTTGTTTCCTTCAACCATGCCTACAACCAGTACGGTGTGGATAATGAAATGAATACATCTTCTTCATGTGAGCTTTTTATAGAATCATCAACTCAAACTTTTGTTATACGGCTTCTACTTTTAGAATTGCAGTCTTCTTTCATATTATCTGTTATCCTTAATTTTTTTTCATTTTAAAAAAAATTAGAGTAATTTATTTAAGTTTTATAGTCTATTAACTCGAATAAAATGAAAGAAAAAACGGAATTAATGAAAGTTTTCTTTCTGACTCACTTTTTACATATATTTAGTACTTTTTATTTATAATTATTTGTGAACTTCATAAATAAGTTTTTATGCTATTACAAATTATATTTGATCGTGATATATTAAAAATTTTCAATTCCAAAATAAACTAAAATTTATAATTCTAAAATATTAATCATTTATTATACCATTAATTATAAATGATACACCTTAACTTCCTCAAATATATACCAGTTATAAAAATTCAATATCTAAGATACGGTTTGTTAATCTCTAACCATATTTTTATTATTATAAATAATCATTGTAATTCCAAGACCAGTCGTATCTCTTCTCTAATATTTTTTTCTGAAAATTTTACTATACAATTTTTCATACGTAAAAAATTCTCAAAAATGCAGTCGTCTATCATAGAAATTTCAACAAGACATATGCGGTATCTTTATTTTCTTTTGTTCACCTATAGTCAAAAATATATGTATTAATGTTTTATAATTTTTTTGAGGACGGAATGTTTTTTAGAATTGGTGACTCAATTAAATTGACAAGAGATATTGATGCTAATGTTGGTCTATGCAATGGTACGCTTCTGCAAGTTATAAAAATTGCTAAAAATGTAATTTAATCTTAATTTATAATGGGAGACAGAATTGGTGATAATATTCTGATAAAAAAATTCATATCAATTAGAAAATATTTTACCAAAAAAAAAATTCATATCAATTCTTCAAACCGGTTGTCAAATTCTGACTTCTGTCTCAAAGACAAATAAAGACTCAAGTTATTAAGTTTTGGTTATCTGTGCGAAATCCTTAGTATCAAAAATAATAATTTAAAATATTTATTAAGATATATCAATTTTGTTACTAAATCATTATACATTTTTCCCAAGCAATCTTTTTCGTTATTATTATTATTCGTGTTTTCGTATTACTTCATAAGAAACAAACAAAAAATAAATTAGAGTTTTAAAAAGCTTTTGTAAGCATATTTTTCTATAACAACCCAATATGTATCCTCACAAATATACATATTCAATATTATTTTTTCATAACAAATTCAAAAACATATCAAAAGAATGATTATGTATTCGAATATATTTATGGTTTATTACTTTTTCTTGGTAAATAAACGGGAGAAGTCTCCTATTATTTTATTCTATTAACCTGTCTATACATCACAAACTCTATCAAGTCCTCACTAAACACATTACAAAGACACAAAGGTAAAACAACAAAGAATGAAAGCCTAATGGCAAAGAAAAAGTATAATTAGTGAGCTATCCACTAAGCAGTTTGCCTCTTGATAAACATGGGAGGAGACTCGAACAATCCAATCTCTAGAGATAAAGGCATAGCACAGATGTACTAGGAACGAAAGGAGATGAGTGTCCTCAATCATTTTGGTTAAAGAATCCACCAACACCTTCAAATCCACTTCCAGCTCAAAACATTTGACCTGTTTGTTCCAAGCAATCCAAAGCTCATAATAAACCCCTCCCCAAAGTTCTGCAAGTAAAACATAACATATACTGATATTGAGGCTAAAACCTGCAGAAGAACTTCACCTGCATAAGTAGCGCATGTAGACCCTTTAACCACACCATCCGTGTTTAGCTTGAGCCACTCATCCAAAGGAGGACTCCATTTAATCTCCTGAACCATCTCACTAGTCAGCTTTGTTGATTCCCGAGACAACTTCAAGTTAGCAATGTACACCTTTTTGCTATAATTCTTCACAAATTGTGTCTGATCACGGCAAACCATATCCGAGCCGAAAACATTCCCACATCTCTATTTCCAACACCACCAAAACACTATCGCAAAACAAGTTGACCAAGGGAACCCAAAGGATAATTCGGAAATTCCATGGTGATGATAAAGGCACTCGAATAGTGTTATAGAGAAGAAACGTTGCCGGTGAGAGTTCAGAACTAAGCGAAGCCACAATCCTTGCACCGTATCACAGTCCCTTAACACATGAATAATCGATTCAAAGCCATTTTTACAGACCAATCAAACATCAGTATCACTTCAGTGTCTTCTCCTCCTCTCCGAATTAGCAATAATTGCTTGCTGGCTTACTAACCAGAAGAAGTATTGGACTCGTTCAGGCATAATCACCATCTAAATACATCGTTAAAAGATCTGCATCTGTGGTCTGGGCATGGGACAAGTAATGAGAAGATGGTAAGTGGAGGAAATAGAGAACTGGCCATTGGAAGTACGAACCCAGGCAATAAGATCTCTCGCGCCCGAAATCATATCAACTACCATAGAACGAAGTTGTAATAAAACAAAAATCTGGTAACAAATGATTTAAAACATTGAAGTTCCAGCTCTCACCTGGGATCCACAAATCACGAATGGTCAAGCTCAACTCAGATGCTGGTAAATTGCAAGAAGCAAAACTAGAAAGCATGGTATCACCAAGCCATTTATTTTACCAGAAGGAGATTTGTCGACCATCACCTTGAATCCAACAAAGACCAGGAACAATCACCTCCCGTAGCCCACTACAAATGCTACACCAAGTCAAAGAGCATTAACCAGATCCAGACATACAACTAGTATTAGATAAGTCTTCAACTTTATACTTACTGTGAAGAACTTTAGCCCAAAGACTAGAAGTATCATGAGTTAGCCGCTAACCCATTTTCGCAATTAGGGCTTGATTCATCCCTCTAGACTTTCGAATACCCAAACCTCCCACACTCCGTAGCCGTGTAACATTCGACTAAGATACTAGGTGTTGTTTGCGTTATTCAGTTGTACTACCCCAAAGAAAGTCTTGTGAAGCTTTATCTAAAGCTTTAATTGTTGCTTCTGGGAGTGATATAGTATATCGTGTGCACAGGGATAGAAGTTAACACCGCTTTAGTCAAAGTAGCTCGTCCAGAAAAATTCAAGAACCTACCTTTCCAACCCGCAAGGGTGAAGAAACCTTCTCAAATACCTCGATAAAGGTATCCTTATTAATTCGCTTTTGGAGGACAGGATACCCAAATATTTTCCACGATCTGTGCTCATTTTAATTCCACTCTCCTCACTGATTTGTCTCTCCAAAAGGCGATCAACATTACTAGAGAAGTAAATTTTTGATTTTTCAAGGCTCATTTCTGATTTGGAGACAAACAAAATACGTCCAGAATTCTTCTAAGAATCCTGATTTGGGAAATGGATGCTTCTGCAAAGAGGATGAAGTAAAACAGAGATGGGAGATACTCGGACCTCCTTGAGATCATCTGATCAGTTTCCATTCTTTCTCCGTAATCAAGCAATCAATGAGATGGCATAGTCTCTCAAGGCACAAAACAAAGAAATAAGGTGATAGAGGATCATCCTGAAAAATACCCTGTGATGGGGTGAAAGGCTGAGTTTTTTTTTTCCCATTCCACAAGACCGCTATAGATAGACCAGATACACATTTAAGGATCCAATTAACCCAAAGATTTGATAAACCCGCTTCCTTGAGCGTATCCTCCATAAAATCCCAGCAGACTCTGTCATACGCCTTCTCAAGATCCAGCTTTAACAACATCCAACATTTCTTATCTTTTTTTTTTCTCATGGAATGAACAGCTTCTACAACCACTATATTGTCCATGCTTAGTCAGCCATGAATAAAATTAAATTGAGCTGGTCTTGTAACTTTTGGCATCACACGTTTGAGGCAAACCACCATCATCTTTGTGATTATCCCAAAAAGAACATTGCAAATATATATGGTTTATTACTTAATTTAATTTTTAGAATTTTCATACAAAAAATTATGTATTTTCGGTTGTCATCTAATAATAGGTCTGGACATTTTACCTGAATCCAAAAATTCGAACCGAATCCAACTTAAATGGGACCCGAACTTGAACTGGACCCGACGTAAATATCCTATTAGATCCTACATCTATATACCCGAAAAGTCAGAGCCAAATCTGAACCAAACCAAAACTCGAATGGATACCAAAAAACACAAAATATAAATATATTTTTTAAAATTATTATTTATATTATTAACTTTAATAACTTGAATACAAAAGATTACAATTATAAAACTCCATATGTTAGTAATTTAAGATTAAACCAACGAAAATCATCTAACATATTCAAAAAAAATTATTAAATTTCTGAATTTAATTTTTTTATTAAATTTTTATTAGTTTTTAAAATTTTAAAATAATTTAGATAGAAATACTTGTATCCGAACTAGACCCAAATTTTTTTGAGTGTTTTTATAGATACCCAAACTGACCTGGATCTAAGTGACCCGAACCAAATCCGATCCAAAAATTAAAAATAACCGAATGGGTCCTAAGTCTTTAGACCCAAAAACACGAACCCTAAGAAACACAAACCAAACATGACCCGAAACTCGAATTGCCCAGACCTAAATAATACTATAATTTAAAATTCAAGATCATTAATGTCCAAGAATCAAGGAACATTAGTTTACAAATATTAATAACGAATTCAAAATCTTGATTTTATAGTAAAAGTTTTAGAAAACTACATATATCATTCTATTATTATAATCTAAACAAATTTTTAATATTATAGGATTCCAAGGATTTCTACGTAATCAAATAATTAAATTTAAAATAATTTATGAAATTTCTTTACCTATTTTCTAACCAAAAAACATTATTTTGCACTGTATAGCGGATTAAAATACATTAAAGTTGGGGACACTTTTATTTTGGACTTCTTTTTGTCAACAAATAATCATTTGATTGGCAACTGCCAGATTCATAGTCTAAATTTTCCAACTAGAGTTGGGTAGGATTCAAACTCACCATCCGGTATCTAACTAAATCAGGGGGAAGCTAACTGGACCACTGACCTTTCATTTTAGACTTGAGTTGATGTGTTATCTACTATAGGACAAAATTAACTTATGAATCAAAATTGCGCTTATAAATAGGACAAAATGAGTTATGTTATAAAATTTTATATGAAAATTAAAAAATTATTTTCAAAAAAATCAAATTAATAAAGATATAATACGAAAACTGTAAGAAAAAACTAAAATTTAATAAAAATATATTGGGTACAAACTTAGTTCATGATTAGGCTTTGGGTCAAGTTTGGATTCGGTTTTTTGGATGCATAGATTTAAGATCTATTCAGGTATTTTATCGGGTTTGGTTCCTCTAATTTGTTTTTTTATTCTTATGATTTAAGAATTATTCAAGTATTTTTAATTTATTGGGTTAAGTTTCGGTTTTGTATTTTTATATAAAAAATTTAAAACTAAAAAGATTTAATAGAAAAACAGTAAAAGCTAAATTGTAATATAAATATATCTGGTAATCATGCGGTTCTTGATTCTGTTCGAGTTCAGGTTTGAGTTCTGTTTTTCAGGTACATAAATTTACGATTTATTTGATTATTTTGTCAGATTTGTTTGGGTTCGATTCCTCCAATTTGGATCAATTTTGATTCAATTTTAGGTTTTGTGTTGAAGGATAAACTTCCTTTTTATAAACTTCCTTTGTGCTAAAGTTATCTTATGCTTTGCATCTAAAATGTAAGTTTTAAATCATGATCATTGAATTTAGATATCAATAATTTTCTATCATCAAGAAAAGAATATACTCAAATACATAAAAGAATAAAATCATAATTTTTTAGATTTGCTCACCACACTATATTCTTATTTTTATTTTTAAAAAAAAATTCAAACAAGTACAAATTCTTAATTAAAAAAATTAGAAATTATTAATTTTTTCAAATAAAAATAAAATCTCGCGCTATGATATATATATATATATATATGCATTTATGTACAATATAAGTAGGTATACAAAATTGTGTGCAGTTTTCCAATATTTCAAAAGTGTAGCAAAACATGAAAAATGTACATTTATTTTTTTCTGTTTTTTTTGATATCAATATAGTGTGTTTTATTACTCACTGTTTCCACTAAAAAAATCAAACATTTTGTGTTACCAATTATAACAAGTATCCAAACAACTTTAAGGGTCGATGGTATATATCCATCCTGAACTTTTAATATAATAACTAATTAACTCATACTTAGACTCTTTATTTAATTACATACAAAGTATACACAGAAGTTCTAATTGCACTCAAAGTTATACGATAACTACCAAATTAACATATAGTATATGAAATCTATCCAATTGCACAAAATACTGGATAATTACGGGTTTGTTGTAACCTAACAATTGTTACAATCTTAATCCATTAATTAATCAAACCTAAACCAATTCGAGACCCTATTAGAACTCAATTACGACATGTTTAGGCTAACCAATTCAGAATCTAAACCCAAAAAAACCTCTAATTTGTCAAACCCTAAGCAACAAAAATCCCAAAATTTTTGTATCCTTCATACCCTAAAATTCTCTAGAGATCGATATGTGGAGACAATGAAGGCGGATTTGTGGCATGTCGTGCCAATTAATAAGAGAGATGATGGAGATGATGAAGCTCGTGAGAAGGAAATTTTAGATGACAAAGAACAACTTGAGCGAGATACTTACCAGCTTGAGTGTAAAATTGAAGCCTTTCAAGATGAGCCTTGACTGAGGCACACTGTTTTTTCCAGAAAGTGATGAAGAGGATTGTGAAGAATCAGAGAAAGACGAAGCTCATGCTCACAGACAAGAAATCGAGAGTATACTCATCTCCTGAAGGATTGCTTAAAGAAAACCATGTTTTCTTCAACCATGTGGCCTTCATAGATGTTGTTGTCAAATATGTTTGCAGAACTGGCAAAAACATGAAGCGATATAAGTATGACAGAACTAAAATTGCTTACATATGTGTTGGTGGTAATGAATGTACTTGGAGGATCTATTGCTCTAGGATAGGAAGATAGATGAATAGAAGGTTTGGAATATACAATAAAATACACTCGTATGCACTAACTGGAAGGTGTGAAATGATGGAGGTTCCGGTTATTACTCAATTATTTTTAGACAAGATAAGAGACAAACCTGATTACCTCATGCCATGAAGAGGGAAGCTTATATGTTTGAGAAGTTGAAGGTGAAGGGTTTGGACATCAATGCCAAGTTGCAAGAAAGAAAGCTATGAGGTAGACTGGAAAGGAGTATGATGATGAATTTTCTTGACTTAAGAACTATGGTGCAGAGATTGTTGAATCTAATCCAAACACCACTGTAGCTATTGAGATAGTAACAACCGCATAAGGCCAAGATGTTTTCAGCCGCTTCTATGTTTGCTTTGATCAGCTAAGATAACTTGGAAGGAGACACGTCGACCATTGATAGGTGTAGATGGTTGCTTATTGAAGGGTAAAATGAAAAGAGAGGTATTGGTGGGTTAGGAAGAGATGTCAATAACCAAATATATCTGATAGGTTGGGGTTGTGTTCCAGTTGAGAACATGGAAAACTGGTTGTGGTTTATTAAAAAAAATAAAAGAGGACTTGGATTTGTTAGATGGAGATGGCTTCATTATCATGTCTGACCATGAAAAAGTTTGTCTTTGTTTATTCTTACTTACATAATACATTGTGCTTCATATGCTTTTGTAATATGAGTTTTCTAGTTGTTTAATAAAGTAGATTTATTGTGCATTGAATAAAGGAAATTAGTTATTTGTTTATTCACATGGACCCATTGTTGCTTTGACTTGGATTTGTTTATTAATATGGTCCCATTGTAGTCTCGGATGTTTTTAATAATTTCTATTTTATTTTATTTATTTCTAACAAATTCTTGTGAATTGTGTGTTAGGGATTGGTTTGAGATGTCAAAGTGGAGCTTCCTTTAGCTGAGGATCGGATGTGTGTTAGACACATCTACGCAAACATCAAGAAGAAGCAAGGAAAGAAGCCATACATGAATCCTCTGGTATGGAATTTGGCTTGGAGTTATAGTGAGGCTGAGTTTGAAAGCAATTTGAACTATGATGTACCTCTTTATGATGAAGTAATAAGGCAGAAACCACAGACATGGAGCATAGCCTTTTATAGGATGAGAACATTCTGTGAGGATGCTGAAAACAACTCTGTTGAATCATTCAGCGCTTCAATCGTCAAAGCAAGAGAGAAGCCTAATGTTCCTATGCTCGAGATAATAAAAAGGTTAGTTTTGGTACGTATAGTGAAACAGTCAATCTTGAGTCTTGAGCACAAGAGAATTTTCACACCCTATGTTGAGGAGTTCTTAGCTACAAAGCATGAGGTTGTTGCGGAATGTACAATGCTTAGGAGCACCAATGGATACTATGAAGTGACTAGGAGCGGGTGTTCTTATCGCGTGAGTTTAGATACACAAACTTGTACCTGTCGCAAGTTTGACATTTACCTATGCTTCAAGCATCAATCAAAGGCTTAAATAGAAAGTATTTGTTTGCCATTGGTTATGTACGTCTATGTAGAAGGACGTATGAGAATGCCTTATACCAATGAGAGGTCCTTGAAGGCTTCTCAAGGGCAATCAAGTCAAGCATCTCTCACTCAAGGAGAACCAAGTCAAGGACAACTAATTGAATTGACTCTACAAGATGAAAATTGAGTTATGATGTTGTGTTTGTTGGTTTTTGGGATGTTAAAACTTTGACATTATGAATATTTTGGTTTTTAGGAGTATTGGTTTACTAGGAGACAAACCAAATGCTTGAGAATTTGTTGTGTAGGGCATTTGTATGTTAGACTCTTGTGCTTAGATGTTTAAACATATCAATCTAATTTAGTTCGGTTTTAAAATTCACCATATAAACAAAATGCGACAATAATAACATCAAAAGAAATAAAAGAAAACTTCATTAACCATGAAAACATTCTACAACAACTCCACTTATAAAAAAAACAGCAATAGAAAAGTACAATAACTACACTGCCAAGATTCAACAGAAGAGAGACATGGAAGAGTCAATAACCAAAGTGATACAACTATTCAGCTCTCTTGATTCATCCTAAAAACTTCAAGGTCATACAACCAACCATGAAGACAATAACCAAGACAATAATCAACTTGTTAAACCAAGTCTTAGCCTCCACCAAAACCAATTCAACTTTTTCCAATATGCTACTTCACCATCTCTCTTTGCATCCTCTCATTCTCCAATAATGAAGTCATAAAATCTTGAGTGAGAATACCAAATTTTGCCTCCAAACTGTCTATTTCATTATAAATAGCTTCATCCACCCACTAAAACATATGTTTGTTATTTGTTAGTCACGAAAAAAACCAAACCAGTCATGAATTGCAACATTCAATCCATCAAATTTTGGGAAGTAAAGGAACACGTACTATTCAAAGACTGATTTCAGCTTACCTTTTTAGATGTAGCATGAGCACATCGGACGTATCTCCAGTAAGGATTGCTATCTGATATTCAAAGTTTGACCACTATAGCTTCCACACACCAATATCTATGAGGAACACCATCGTTATTTCCTCCTTTCAAAGTGATTGAAGATTCAGTCGATATTCCAGAGAGATTGCTCATTATCGATCAAGGACAAAAATCTTGAGAATCAATTTTAGTGTTTGTCGATGCAATTAGAAATTTATGAGAAACAATTTTGGGTCATATAAACATACGGATTGAGTTTCAGTACTGATTTGGATCATAAACGGGTATGAAATATGGATTCAGTCCATTTTGTGTGGTCTAAACTAGAATAGACCATAATACCATGGTAACCGAGTCATTTGTTGAATTCAGTAGTTATTGTATAAGTTTGGGTGCAATTAGACATTCTGCGTATATTTTGTATGCAATTAGATATAAAGCTTAAGTACAGATTAATCAGTTATTATATTAAAAATTTGGGATGGATATAGACTATCGACCACAACTTTAAAAATTATAATATTATACCAAACAGATATTTTGTAATTATAAGTAGACAACAAAAAAATTTAGATTTTAGTATTAAATGATTCATCTGCATGTAACATATACATATATAAAAAATGAACCATTCAACTTTAAAATACCGTAGATTTGTTAGGAAAACAACCTTACACCAACTCAGTTGTTAAGGAAACTCATATAATCTTCCATTGATTTGTTTTTTATATCAACTCAGTTTTTGTATTGTGATTTGTAAGAGTCAAGACAACGACTTGAGTGATTGTTTATAGGTAATTATTGTTTTATTAGACACTATTAATTATTTGTTTATAATATTTGTAATTGTATAATATTATAGATAATGCACATGAGACCTCTCTTATTGATATTCCTACATCAGTGTAGTGTTTTCTGTTGACATAAACTACAATCTCCTCTTTTGTATAAGTATGTTTTTTTTAAACATAGATGTTTGCATTAGAAAATGTGGAGAAGCCAGTTTGGTGGCAAAGTGTTTATAAAAGATAAATTCCTCGAAAGTCCTCTAACAGAACGTGCAAGGAGATCAGCTTTGTAATTTAAAGAACGAGGAATACCAAAAATGGAGAAAGAACTAAAAGACTCCTGAGAGAGGTGAAGTCGTATAGATACTCCTTGAAGGTCGGCCAATCATCTGCATTAGAGACCATCTTCAAAACTTCTGAGCAATACGATGTTATTGCCACCTCAGCGATGTTCATCTCGAGTAAGCAAGTCGTCGCCCAAAGCACTGCTTTGAATTCGGATGTGACGCGGAGAGGCTACGATGTATTCCTCGAGCACCCACACATGGGTCAATAGTTGCATTTGGAAAACATATCCAACCCAAATCTGAATAGTACTCTGAATCATTTCAGGACCCGTCCACATAACAAATGTATCCCGTGAAGCCTGTAAAAGCTATCAATGGCTGGGACTGAAAGTCCCAAAAGGATTCGTATGGAACCTCATATGTTAATGATTTCACCTAGACCCTACTTTGGGCCTGAAACCATAAGTCTACTTCAGACTCAGCTACACGAAACTGGTGGAATCAAGTTTGATTAAAACAATTGTCATTTTTTCTTGCAAGTAACATATATTACAAGATGTGTCCCTCAAGATAGTTAATGTGTATGCTACATAAAGGTTAAACCAAAATATAGATGTAATCTTAACAAAAATTTAATAGTAAATAAAATTAATAGAAATGTTATATGATAGTTATTCTTATAATAAAATGTTACCTATAAAAGAACCTAAAAATTTAAATTAAAATATACGAGTTAATCTCAATTTGGTAACTAATGACTTAAGTATCAAGATTGGAGATCTTCCGAATACATTAGTAAATTAAAAATGAATTTTAGAGTGTGGAGTTTAGGTTATGGATCTAGTTTTTTGATCCAACTATTTGACAAAAAAAAATGTAAATTAAAACAATTATATATTTTATAAAAAGGTAAAGACAGATGGGATAACGTAGGTAGAGGTGTTAATGTTAGGGGACCAACCTGGAAGATGAGGATGCTAATTAATGGTAAAGAGACCTATCTATTCTATCTACACAATCTTACATGTAATTGATATGCCTAATGTCTTTACTTACATTGTTGACCTGATTTCAAGTCTACACTAATTGCCAATATTGTTTAATTACTTTTGTGGCGCATCGTCATAGTATTATTCTCATTTACACATGCCCTCTCAGTTTTTTCATTTACATTCTACTCAAATCTTAATTAAGGGTAACAATTTACAAGATAAATTTTTATATACCAAGTACCAACAATATGTGAAACATTAATGTACTCATGGATCTGGGATTCCACTTCAGTCCATAGACAGAACTAGGCAGGATAACTAAAATACCATCTCGTCGTGTTTAATATCAACTCGAACGTAGACTTTCTCAGCAATTTATTACATCTCGTAATAGAAGGAATTCAGCTCACACATCATCAATAAGAGAACTGGAAATATTCATTTCCGACATGAAAACATATTTCCAAAAATCTTTTGAAGGTTTTCTAGATAACTTCAAATCTAAACAAAAATGTAATTTTTCCATTTTTGATTTTTTTGTTACTGCCTCTATGCTTTATAAATAGAGGAGAAGGTTTCCACGAAGAGACCATGTTTCACAATCAATACACCAGCTATTCAGAGCAACTCGGAAATCTTACTCTTGAAACCATTTTCTTTGCTACCTTAAAGATCCGAGTCCTTACTCATCTTCCCTCTTAAATCTACGAGTTAGATTTAAATCTTTGTGCTAAATCATACTCGAACAATTGGTGCCGTCTATGGGGACGATACCAAAGAATCTCATAATGCAAAAGGAAATTAGGAGAAACCCTACCACAACTATGTCCAAAAACAACATTGTAATCAACTCACTCTCGAGAAGAGTCAATAATCTTCCCCCGGAGCAACTTAGCCAAACTCATGACTCAACTCAGAACCAAGTTCATACAGTGGAGAACAACGGGGAAGAAGATCGGGAGGTCATAAACGTTACAAGACCGCTGGCCAAACCTCCATTGTTTGCAGCAATGTTACACAATCTGCTAGCACAATTGGAAGCAGTGGAGCAGAGATTTAACGAACATCTCGATCGAATTGAGGCGAGAACCAGGTTGCATGGAACTAGCCACCAGCCCGCACAAACAAACAGACCTCATGTGGAAGTATTTGCTAGTGTGAAGAGGAATGTATTCGGTGATACACCGAGTTCGCAATTGACTAATACGGTCAGGCAAGGTCGTATTTCCACTCCGCTCTCGCGCTGCAACCCGTACGAGCAATGTTGGACGTTACAACCATCTTAGGAATGACGATTGAGATGCGGTCAGAATTTCATCAAGCAACCAGCTCGGCACCTAAAATTGGGCAAATTCTAGTCCAAGCTCAAAACTCTTCATTCTCATAGAGGTTGAGACGAATCTCAGTAAATCGTGGACCAAGACTCCGTGTCCTTTGTATGATGGAGCAACAGATCCATTGGAATTTTTAAGCACTTTAAATGTCATGATGGGAGGTACGAATCATCACCTAAACTAGGAAGAGGCGGCGTATTATCACCTTTTGCTGAAAACTTGATCAAAGACGCACTCGTGTGGTTTACAAAGCTACCAACCGGGTCAATCGACATTTTAACCTGCTAGTGGAGCTATTAATGAAGCAGTACGCCATATTCGTTAGTCAGGAAACCTTGACAGCAGAATTACGCCCATTGAGGCAAGAACATGATGAAACTTTAAAGTCGTATCTTGGTCGCTTTAGGAAAATCATGACTAAGGCGAAGGTGAGCGATGACATGGAAATTGATACCTTGCAGACCGGGATGGTCAGTGATGAAGCATTAAAGAGAGATCTCTTCATGAATCAGCCAACAATAGTATCAGACGCTTTGTGTAGTTCGGCGAGACACGTCGAGTACATCGAGAAACAGCATATTTTGGCTAAAGTATAAAAGGCATCAAAGACTTTTAAGAGACCTAAGGAAGAGTATCAGGAGCCAAGACAGCATTACAACAAAGGAAAAGGACACATGGTGACAGCTTTCCAAGTCGGAGAAACTGGAATCCCAGCTAAAAAGTCATGGGACAAAACATAGAACAATATTTAAAATTAAACAGAGTATTGCGCCTTCCACAACTGAGTTGAATATCCGACTTCTGAGTGCAAAAAATTGCAAGAACTTCTCGCTGGAAAGTTTAGTAAAGGAAAAGTTAACATCTCTAATGAAGAAACACGGCTATTCTGAATAGAAATACAAAAAAAAAGCAAAGCGAAGGGAGGCAGCCAATAAACCGATAAATGAAGATGTCACAACTAAAAACCATAGCGAATAAGGAGCATGATCAAAATCCTCGAGTTGGGACTTGCAAGATCAGAAGGCAACGTCATCATGGGAGGTTTTAAATCATGGGTGATACCATAAGGTCGATCAAAAAGTACAAGCAGAAAGTTATAACTACACTCAATCATAAACCTTTGACTCCCGGAGAAAATTTGAAATCAGTTGGCACAAAAATAGCCTTCACCTTGAAATATTAGGAAATAATAAGCTTTCTGCATAACGATCCTCTTGTCGTGAAACTCCGAGTAGCCGACTGCGACATACCTCGTATTCTTATTGATACATGAAGTTCAATAGATAAAATTTTCAAGAAAACACTTGAAAAATGGTGCTCATGGATGCCAAACTTAAGCCAGTAGATAGAACATTAACTGCATTCGATGGAAGTTCAGTTCATGCAATAGGAACCGTCAACTTGCCAATCTGCATAGCAAGAATCACAAGACGGATCAAGCTTCTAGTGCTTGACAGACCTCCAATCTACAACATCATTATTGGAACTCCATGGATACATACGATGAAAGCTGTTCCGTCAAGTTATCATCAATGCGTAAAGATTACAACCGATATAGGGGTCTACACTCTCCAAGGAGATTAAAAAATGTCTCACACGTGTATTATCACCGAATTGAAATTGTGCAGCAAGACTTGCATGATAACAGCATCTATCAGGGAAAAAACTACCTCAGAACCCCCAGCGCCCAAAAAGCCAGACCCTTCAATAGTGGAACTCATAAACATCAAGTTAACAGACTCGTCAAAGTGTGTTAGCATAGGTGTGAACTTGGATAAGAACATCCGAGAAAAGCTCATACAACTTTTAGAGGACAACACAAGATCTTTTGCATGGTATATCAAAGACATGCCCGAGATCGACCTAAGGATAGCAAGTCACAAACTAATATCGATCCGACATACAAGCTAATTAAGCAAAAAAGAAAGAAACTGGGTCCAGAACAAACCAAGGCGGTAATAGACAAAATAAAAAAAAATAGACCGATATGGGATCCATAATTGAAGTACGATATGTCGAGTGGCTAGCCAATCCGAACGTAGTCCCAAAGAAGAATGGAAAATAGCGAGTTTGTATCGACTTTACCGACTTGAACATGGCTTGCCCAAAAGATAACTTTTCTTCGCCAAACATTGACCGGTTCATAAAGCAACAACAGGCAGCTAAATTCTCTCGTTCATGGATGAATTTTTAGGATACAATCAGATAAGGATGCACCCCGAAGATAGAGAAAATACCTCATTTATAACTGAGAAAGGGATGTATTGTTACAAATTCATGCTGTTGGGTGCGACATATCAATGTATTGTCAACAAAATATTCCCTGATCAACTCGGCCAAATAATGGAGCTCAATATCGATGACATGTTAGTAATGCCTGATCTTCTATATTAGTAAATCTCTCAATGGAGCAGAATCCCAATATCCATCTACCGAGAAGTTAGCTTTAGCACTTGTCGTATCAGCAAGGAAGTCAAAACCATATTTTCAGTCTCATGTGATCATTGTTATCACCAATCATCTGTTACAAACAATATTGCATAGCCAGAACCAGTTAGGAAGATTAGCAAAGTGGGAAATTTAACTCAGTGAATACGACATCGAAAAGAAAAGAAGAACCAGTGCAAAATCATAAGTATTGGCAGATTTTCTAATTGAGCTAGCTCCTGAGTTGGAACCAGAGCAACGTACGGAGCTTTGCAGACTTGGAAATTCTTTGTCGGTTGGTCATCTTCTTAGCATGGATCTGGATTCAAAAAATTTTTGGAATTCCAACTAGAGAAATCTTTGAACAGTCATTCCGTCAACAAAGCCGAGTACAAAAAATTAGTTGCCAGAATCCGACTTGCAAAGAAAATTGCTGCAACCCAGATTGAATGTTATTGGTGGTCAACCAATTTAATGGCGGTTATGATACAAAGAATGATCAGGTGAAATCCTATTTGAAAGTCGTCAAAGATCTATCCAAGGAGCTGAAGTTCAAAATAAAAAAAAATCCCTCGAGCAGCGAATACTTTGGCTAACGCTTTAGATGCTTTAGCATCAACAACCAACCCAGTTCAAAGAAAAATAATTCTGATGGAAAGTATCCACAAACTAAATAATCAACTACCTAAAGGTGACTTCACTATCATACAGACAATTACTGACATGGTAGAAGACTCCAAGATAGGTAGCCATGAACCCGACCCCCCCCCACTGAGAAAGCCATCCACTAGAGAGACAAGATCTTGGCCTACATATTGGATGGTGAAACCCGTGAAGACAGATTCATGTATCCAATTTGATGAAATGCTATACCACTGAAGTGTGAACGACACTTTGCTCACTTGTATTCATGGAGACAAGACGAGAAGAGTAATGCAAGAAACACATGAAGGAGCTAGCGGAAACCATTTGGGTGGACGATCCTTAGTGCCAAAAGTTTGAACTCTAGGAAACTATTGGCCAACTATGGCTCAAGATTGTCAAAGGTTTGCAGCAAAATGTGAGCAATGCCAAATACATGGTTCTTTAATTCACACTCCAACAGAAAAATTGACATCATCCATAATACCTTATCCATTCATGCATTGGATAATGGACATTGTTGGACCTTTACCATTTTCTCGGCAAAAATGATTTCTGCTTGCTATGACCGATTACTTTACTAAGTGGGTTGAAGCAGAAGCTTACTCTTAGACAAAAGAGAAAGCCGATGACAAGTTCGTTTGGAAGAATATCATCTATTGTCACGTATTACCCTACGAAATCATAACAAACAATATATCTTAGTTCATATCAGCAAAATTTACAAACTTCTATGCCAAGTGGAATATAAGAGTTAGCAAGTCAACACCATGAAACCCGCAAGGTAATGAACAAGCCGAAATCACAAATAAACAGATTTTGGATGAAATCAAGAAGCGTCTGGAAGAAAAGAAGGGATGTTGGGTAGACAACTTAGATAGCATACGCTGGTCACATCGAATGATTCCGAGATATTCAACGGGTTGAACTTCTTTCTCCCTATCTCACAAAACAAAAACTTTAGCTCCCACCAAAGCAAGTGTGCCGACTTTACGTAGGATGTACTCTCCAACAAACGAAGGCCCAAACGATGATGCGATGGAGACCAGCCTAGAAAAGTTGGAAAAGATACAAGAAGACGCATTACTCCGAATACAGAATCATCGGCAGCAGGCAGCAAAGTACTATAATAGAAAGATCTGAGATTGATACTTCGCTGAAAGGGACGTTGTGCTTCGTAAAATATTCGAGAACACAGCTGAAATCAACATAGGAAAACTTGGCGCCAATTGGTAAGGGCCTTACATAATCTGAAATGAGACTAAATCCAACATAAAAATAGAAGAAAAGGAAAAGCAGAAGAAGTCCAAACAATCAGATTAACGATAAACGAACAAGAAAAGAAAAAAATGAGAACAGTAAAGAATACCAAAATATGATTAATAACGTTGAACCGCCCTCTAGCAGTACTAGAAGGCTCACCAATCTCAAAAACTGGGATGACCAAGCCATCAGAAAACAGTGCCATCAAGGTCTCTTTAAACTTACGCAACTTGGCATTCATGTCGAGCGACCAAGTTGGTATCGAGATCATTAAAACGAGCAATGATCCTCTTTATATGGTCAGAGAACTGACGTGACAAGTCTTTGTAAATTTTCAGCTTTTCTGGGACAGAGCATCGCGTAGAGTCAAATTTTTATTGGATCTTGTTAAGGTCAGATCGGAGCTTTGAGGAGCCATTGTTTGCCTTCTCGACAGCCTTAAAAGCACTACTTTGGTCTCTCTCGGTGCACTTTAGCAAGTCTATTAAAGATGAATTCTCTTCAACCTGTATCAACAACCTATCCTACTTTGACTTCAATTCGGCCTTGACAAGAGCAAGCTCTCCCTCAACCTTGGCAAGCTTAGATTTAGCCTCAACCGCTTTAAGGTGAGACTTGCCAGCACAATCAGCCAGATGAGTAAGTCTCTGAGAGTCCTCGCCGCCATTAGCACGAGAATTCTTGCGCTCCAGCACAATTTAGGTTAGATGGACAATAAGCTAGTCAAAAACAAGTCAAAACATTAGAAAATTGGAAATAAGGCTGCTCTAACGTACAAAAGAGGACAAACCTTGAAGATCATATATGTGGTTTCCCGTACTTGTCCTTATTGTGCATCTGATCTGGAGGAGGAAGTAGCTCTAATGTAGTTATGATATGGCGCATAAGATCAAGACATTTAGAACGAAAGAAAAGCATATGAGCTGTACTAGTATGGTTATGGGTAAACCATAAGTCGGCGATGGCCTTTCTTGTATTCTTAGGAATAGTCTCGGAAGAAAGACATTCCATGTTTTTTCGCTTCTTGGTGCTTCCCTTCGCCACTGCAAGCGAAGCAGATAACTTGCTCTTTGAAGTTCCCATTTTATCCCTCCTTAAAGACCGAGAGTTCTCAGAACCAATCGGAGATTCAACCTCATCTAGGTCAGCTGCTCAAATGGCATCATAAGAAGGAAGACAAGTATCATCCCTGGCATACAGAAGTTGAAAAGAAACACCACCGAGTGGGCGGACGTTTGTCTCATAAAGGTGAGAAAGCGACTCACCAAGGATAGCGTCAAGACCAACCATTATATTAAGAAATTTAAAGTCATCAAGACCCATTTTTGCGATCACAACTAAAACACCGCAGTAAAATATAAGAGAGAGAGAGAGAGAAAGAAAGTTATCTATTCGGAAAATCTAAAGCGCGTAAAGATAAAGAATGAGGAACTGGGCGTAGTATTTCTAGAAAATTACCAGAAGCCGAATCATCCCGCAATGATGCCTATGAGTACTATGGCAAACCGTGAAGTCGAGAAATAATAGAACGACATATGGACCAAAGATTCGAGAAGCATGTCAGTGTTCCGACTTGGAAATTCTGAAACAATTTTCCGAGTCTGGGGGACAATTATTAGAGGTGGTCATTTTGGTCCACATACAACAATCAATATCACCAGGAACTCGGTAGAATAACTAAAATACCATCTTGTCGTGTTCAATGTCAATTCCGATGAATACTTTCTCAGTAATTTATTACATCTCAGAGTAGAAAGAACTTGGTTGACATGACATCAATAAGAGAAATAGAAATATTCATTTTCCGACAACGAATATTTCAGAAAATCGCGTGAAGATCTTCTAGATATATAGATAGAGGAGGAAGTCTCCACGAATAGACCATATTTCAAATCTTTACACCAGTAATTCAGAGAACCTCGACAATCTTACTCTCGAAACCATTTTATTTGCTACTTTAAAGATCAGGTCTTTACTCATCTTCCTTCTTAAATCTACGAGTTGAATTTTAACTTTTGTGCTAAATCTTACTCGAACATGTAAAATGTTCCTTTTCAGATATAACTTTATTGGATTGATTATTATAGCATAAGTTAACTAGATAAATATTTTAGAATCGTAAAAGTATGTTATAACATTTTCATTGGATTATATTGTGGAGTATCTCTTTTTAAGCATATCTATATATAACAAAACTATAGCATTAACAGATTTGTATATTTTATAATAATGAAAACAAGTTTTTTATCTCTTGATAAGATTTGATAACTGATTATTATTTATATCTTTATCTATATAATATAATTAGTCCGTTTAAATTTCAATATATATAAATATTTTTAATTTAAATATATAAAGATAAAATAATTAAATATAATAAAAATATACTATGTAAATATATATATATAGTAATATTATTTATAGATTATTCGTCTATTTGTAATATTATCCGTTTGTAATTATTCTTATTTATTAATATTAAATGGACCAGTAATCTTATTAGTTTTTATTATTTACCTGTCTTATAATGTTACAATTATTTCGTTTGAAATCTTATGTATTTGTAGTTATCCAAAAATATGGACGTCAAGTCAATACAATAGATAACAACTTATCTTAACTAATACATTATATTTAGGATATATCATACAATATCTATTTTTAATCAATATCTATTTTAATTGTTTTTTGGCATGTCCTCGAACATTTATAGTAGGTGAAAATTCTCTCCTAATTCTAATAAAAAAAATATTAAACAAGATCTATTTAAGACGCATCACAAGACTATTATCACAAGACATACCTCTTTTTTTCTCAAACATTTTAAGTCTCTTTTTCTCTAGATTTTTTATTCTTTAATCATGTCTTTCTCTAAAATTTCTTTGTTAAAATCATTCAAATAAAACTGGAGAATTAAAGTTAAGAATCTAAAACTCCTGAAGGTATACACTAAAGAATTTTGTCAAACCATTGAAAGACTCTTATATAATTCTAAGGTATGTTTCTAATAATTTACTGATTTGCATAATTTTTTGTAATGATTAGGATTATATTTAAATCTCTTATNTCTTATATAGTAAAATGTAGTATTAACTGATTTGTCTTTTTTATAATAATACAAAACAATTATTTATCTCTTGATATGATTCTTTAAGTAATTATCATTTGTTTGTTTGTTTTAACTTTAATATATATATATATATATATATATTTGTTTTAACTTAAATATATAAAGATATAATATTTAAATATAATAAAAAACTGGAAGGTATATTATCACATATAATACGTTTTTTATATAGAAATTTTATAATACGTTAGTATTAGCTTTAAACATAAGATTTAATCTGATTTCCTAATACATAGGATATATCATACAAATATATTACTAATTAATATCTATTTAAAAAATTTACTTCTAATCCTAATAGAAAAACTATATCGAACGACTTCTACTAAAGACACATCACATGACTCTTTTCATAACACAAACGATTTTCAACGAGTTTGGGTCATTTTTTCCTCTTTACTTTTGTTCCTTTACGATTTTAGGTCTTCTTTTTCTCTCGATCTTTATGCTTTTAATCATGTCTTTCTCTGAAATTTCTTTGTTAAAACCCTGCAAATGAGACTAGAGAATTAAGTTAAGATTCTCAAGCTTTGGAAAATATTCACTAAAATATTTGGTCAAACCAATGATATGGTTCTTTGTGATTCTAAAGTATATAACTAATAATTTATCTATTTAGATTTATAATCATTAGAAATACCGTCTAACTAATTTTTATTTTTTAAAGGTGATAAAATTTACTGTAATGTAAAAAAAGAATTAGTTTCCAAATTTGTGAATCTTTTTGAGCAGAAAAATACTAAAATCATTACAAATCTACATGTTTATCCTGCAAGCGGATCTTACCGTACTTCTACTCATAAGTACAAAGTCTCCTTTGTATACACAACCTCGATTAAGTCAACTAATCATCTCCCATAATCGGTTTTGGAATTAAATTTTGTTAACCGTAATTACTTGATATGGTGTCTAGGTATCTTATAGGTAAATAGTGATTTCTTTTTACAATATTTATATTTTAATTTATTGTTTACTTTTTCTTGATTATAATTTTTAGTTATTATATAATTTATTTATTTACTTTAGAGATATTAGTGGACAGTTAGTTCATGTACGCAACACCGAAGTTTTTGAAGATAATGGAAAAACCAACTAAATGAATTAACATAACCCTTTGGAATGATGAGTAAATTCTTTTTGTTTTATTTTTAAAACATTCAATTATTTATAATTATTATAATTATTATTTTTTGAAAAATGGTTTAATTATTTATTATTATATTAAATATACATAATTATATTTTATATCATACAAAGATCTTAGGGTAACTTGTGTATTGTCGAAAAAATATGCTGACATTATTTAAGAGAAAACCAACAATAAATTTTCCTTCCAAACCATAATTCTTTTGTCGGTTCGTAAGATAAAAATATTTAGAGTATATGTGTCTTGATATTTCAAAATTCTAATTAATTTCTGCTTGATTAATAGGTTACTTTTTCTAGTATTTTCTAACTTTTTAAGATATCATAACTCTTTCTTTCTAATGGTTACGAGTGTACTCAAATCTGATTCGATAATGAGTAAAAACGTAGCATTAACTTTAACATCATGTTATAGTAGTCTATTTTGACCTAAGATGTATTGTGACAAATCTATTATTAGAAAAACATTATCATCAAATGAAATTATAATCGCATAATATTTTAGAATAATAATAATAAATGATAATCTCTTGATAACAATATTTAACCTATTATATCAACATAAAATATTTAGTTTGTTTTTAATTTCAATATTTAGAAAATAACTAATATTGAAGAGATCACCATAATATGCTTTTTAAATATTATCGTTATTTTTAATAAAAGAATGATGAATTTTTAAAAAATCATATACATACCCATATATATTGGATCTACTTCTGAATTTAATTCTAAAAACATATCAATATTTAATTCTGAATTTTTTAATTCTATCATATCAGTTATTTTTATTTTAAGAAAGATTTGATTTCACGTTATTAACAAGTTATTAATTATGTTTTTATCGTCTCGAACAAAAAATATGTTTATAATGATATAAACATAAAGTTCATTAAAAATTATTTTACTGACGTTATAATGCATTACTCCGAAATAGTTAATCTCTAACGTGTACACATATTTTAATGACGTTGTATAGTATAAATATTTTATGGGTGATTTGCTAGAATAAAGCAAAATTTTGGGTTAATTACTAGA
>OVBA01004257.1:0-24175 GCA_900406435.1 Lepidium aucheri | reverse complement strand
TGGAATGGTCCGAGTGAGGTAAGTTGTTTCTCCTCGCGGTAGATAGACTGATGCTAGCGACTGAGGTTTCCTTCCGATAGCGAAATGAGCGACCCTTTCCCTACGAACCACGAGGCAGCGATCCGAGTCTGAACAAATCCTTTTCCATAGCAGCTGGCTCCAATAGCTTTAGCTCCATTTTAAGCTCCTTTTTGCTCTCTTTCCTAGAAAAACCCCAAAACTCCAAATGCAAGTGCAAAAAATAAAAAACTAACCTAAATGGACCGGAATGCATGGAAAATCTATCTAATCAAATGTAAAACAACCTAAAATAGGGCTCTAATACCGTTAAAAATCACACTCATCATATACCACCTATAGTGGCTACATAATTATTATCTAGGAAATTATTTATTTTAATAGGCGGACGTAATTTAGACCAAAAATTGTGTTCCCAATCTTTTTAATTAAGACATAACCGATACTCGGAATTCCTTATAGTCTCTCCCATACATAGAAAAATATGACTTGATATTGACTATTTATTCTTTTAGTTGAAGTCTGAACTTAATTGAGAATTCTCCTCTGTCAAAGTCAAAATAAAAAGAAGTCTTGAGAGAAATCAAATTTGGAGATTTGTCGAGAATGATCTTCTCATTGGTTTCGTTCAATTCATTGGGAAGCTTCAACCGATGTTCCGAATACTTGTTAGTATGGTGAAGGAATCATCACATTTACATCAAAGACAAATGAAAACTCATGTCGAAGGTTCTACAGATGCTCGCTTGGGTTGAAGGTATTTTTGTGAGCTTCTTTTAGTGTTTCGAAATTTTACATAGAATTGTTTCCAACTTTTAATTGTTCGAAAATTTTAGTACTATTGATAGAATTTGATATGTATGTTATAGAACGAAAATGCAGCGTATTTATTTAAACGAGTAGATGAAACTCTTTTAGAAGAACTGAGACTTGTCAATGATAATGCTAAAAACTTACAGATGGTGTTACTGATTTGAGGAAGAAGATGACTGAATTTTTATGGAGCTACACAAAGGTTTTTTTGTGAAGGGGGACAAAGAAACGACGGTTGAAAAGAAAATGATTAGGGAATTGAACCATCATATCACTTTCAAAACTATATGTGTTGTGTAGGTGTAATCTTGATGGTTTAGTTAATGTGGAAAATGTAATGGATTCATGGATTGTAGTGACTTTTTGAAGGTGTAAGGTTTAAGTAATTGATTCTTTAAGTAATAGAGTTTAGAGGAAAACAAAATAAATTTGATGATAAGTGTTGATAGAGGATTAGAAAATTGTAGGTGTTCAACTACTCAAACTTATAAGTTCATTTGCATATAATGTAAGTTGTGCAAATTGCTAGCTATACTTATCTTCTGAATCAACATATAATAGAATAATAAATTGTGACAAAAGAAATATAGAACAAAGACGAAACTAAGTTCACTTAGACATGATCATTCAAAATTCCTTCTAAAAGAGTTCAGTCTCACGGTGGCACTGGCATTTCTCACATGTTTCTTCAATGTCCATATCATTGAGCCTTCCATACAAATCGAAATAGTTGTAATTTCAGCATCGCAACTACACTTCAGCATGTGGTATACATTTTAAGATCAATCAATTTTGGTTCACAGTGATCCCTCAGGAGCTCCTTTACCCCGGTGAGATTCCAACAACTCTAATGTCTACGATATTAATGGCTTGAACAGAGAGACAAAATCTCTTTCCTTTGTATACTTTCTAAGTATACGAGAATTACACCAAAATATACATAGCCTCTTCATTCTCTTTCCAGCCGCTTACTTTACCAATATGTATCCATCGTTTTGACTGGTATCATGAAATAACTAACGATTCCTATACGTAACAAAACCTCCGAATTACCGACAAGTTGGAGCCTAATAATGGGCATTCAAGTAAAGGAAAAATTTGAGTTCACGGAGAGAAAGTTTGGATAGAACTTTATATCATCATTGAGAAAATGAAAACTTCTTGATACATAGAAAAAATTAAGAAAGTCAGATAAGGAATATAAACCAAACAACGATGCTATCTTGACTAGATTATCATTAGACAAAAAGATGAAAGTCTCCAACTTTTTTTTTCTTTACAATATTATAAAATTTTCGTAATAAAACCTAAAGTTTAGGGATAATAGACTTTTCATACAAAATATGTGTTATTTCATTAAATCTCTACCAACAAGGGTTACTCCCATATATTAACTCAAAAATAAAATGTATATTTTATTAACAAAATTTCATAATAAACTATAATAGTACTAGATTCACTACTGTTTTTGTATATCTCAATATACCAAATTTTAAAATAGTTTAATTTGTTGTTTGAAAAAACCGACATCGGCTACAATTGGTAATTACTTTCATTGCTTTGAAAAATAAAATTTTTGTAAGATATTATAACTAAACAAATCATATTGTTTTAATTTCAATCTCTTACAAAGATTTTTACTTTTCAAATCAATGAAAACAATTAACACTTAGGACCACCAAATATAAGAAATGTGGTTCGTTGGATCACTGGTAGAAGAATCAAACAAAAATACAGATATATGTTTTTGTACGTGTTTTCCAAAATTCTGTTGATGTGTGACTATAATATATGGTAAAATAACATATGAGGAAATGTGACTTCTGAAAGAATTTTCTTTAAAAATGCTATTAGAAACATAAACCTTTTTAAAAATCATGATCAAAAGTTAAATATTTTTGTAATATACTAATATATAATACGATTAACAATAAATTTGTTAATATTTTATTGTGTTTAGTTTTTTTTTGTGTCAATTTTACTATAATTAGATCGACAACTCTAATGTATGAGGATTTATAAAGTGACCACCACTAGGATATTTGTGCTCGACATTATGTTTAGTTTACATTATTTATTTATTTAAAAATAAATTTAGTCAACCAAAATCATACATCATATAAACTGAAAATCGGACATAGCCAGATAATTTGACTAAGAAAAATGAACTTATTAAATTGTAAGTGTAATAAGGCTTTTCCCACGTCTNGTTTTAAAAAAAAAAAAAAAAAAAAAAAGCATAATAAGGTAGAACTGTTCTCAGTCTATCATTTATGTTCGTCAATCGTCATCCACCATCGACTGTTCAATTTAAACCTAACCCCATATGGTATAAATCTAACGGCTCAAAGCACACTAACCGGAAATTTATTATATAAATTTCCCCTCCAAATCACACCGCTAACTAAATGCCAATTCCTCGATTCTTGGATTTTTAATTTCATTTCGGTTCCCAATTTCTTCACAAGTATAATATTTCGATTTCTGACTAATCGGAAAAATGATTTACAACCGTCGATCTAAGACTTAGAGAGATCACGATCGGGTAGAATGAGATCAAAATCGCCATTAAAGAGCTTCGATGTCCCCTTTTTCCGTTGTTCGAATCTGTAAACGTTTCATCAGTGTGATGGAGACTGGGCAACCATCGCCATCCGTTGAAACGCCGTTGTTGCTCGATTCAAATCAGAATCATCTAGAGCAACCTCCGCTAGAGACAGACGGCGAAGGCGAAGGCGAAGGAGAGGTAGTCGTCGACGACGAGCTCGAGCAAAGGCTGAATTGGCTTGAGGCGTTTCTGACGGTCCTTGGGTTTAATCAATCGTCTACTCGAAGCCTTGTTTTGTCGTGGATTGTCTTTTTGATGATCGGTTTGGTGCTTCCAGTTACAGCTCTGGAACTAGGGCATTGCTTAAAGTGTGATAGATACCAGTACAAGAGTTTTGAACTTAACATCGTGATCTCACAGGCGATGTTGGCTGGTGTTTCTTTGCTTTGCGTTTCTCATAATTTGCGAAAATATGAGATTAGGAAGTTTTTGTTCGTCGATCAACTCAGTGGTCGAATGGAACGGCTCAGAGCTCAATACATTCAGCAAATCTCGGTGATTCTTCTTTTTTTTTTCTACTCCATTTCAGATTTAACTCTGATGATACTTAGCTTCAAAAATAAGACTCTGAGTTTAATTAAATTGAGCATTTTTCTTGTTGTGATATGTGTTGCAGAACTCTATGAGATTACTTGCAATCTGGTCGCTGCCATGTTTTGCATTGAAAGCTGTTAGAGAGATAATTCGGATGATATATGTGCCTCATGACCAGCCATGGCTATCAGTTGCAATTCTCTTATCCATGATCTTGTCATGGACTTATTTAAGCACTATCTTTTTAACAGCCAGTGCTATGTTTCATTTAGTCTGCAACTTGCAAGTCATTCACTTTGAAGATTATGCAAAGCTCTTAGATGTGGAGTCTGAAATCTTACATTGTATCAGTGAGCATGGCCGTTTGCGCTATTATCTCTCCAAAATAAGCCATAGGTTCCGCATTTTTCTGCTTCTACAATTTCTGGTCGTAACAGCTAGCCAATTTACCACACTTTTCCAGACAACTGCGTATAGCGGACGTATCACATACATAAACGGCGGTGATTTTCCGGTAAGCCAACAACCCCTTCTTCTTCTTCTCTGGTTGGTACTTATTTGGTGAGGTTAAGCTTGGAACGGTATCATATGTTCAGGTCTCAGCGGTGGTTCAAGTTGTTGGAATAATTCTGTGCCTGCACGCGGCAACAAAAATATCTCACAGAGCTCAAGCGATAGCATCAGTTGCAAGTAAATGGCATGCAATGATGTCTTGCTCATCTACAGATGCAACTCAGATGAGGACTTCTCCTAGTGGAGTTCACTTGGAGGCCACCATGAATCCACCCATTCCATTTCCGACTTCCCATTCAGAAAGTGATGTGGAATCAATGGAGTACTACATGAGGATGCCTCCGACTAACCAGTTTTCTTCATACATGTCCATGAATTCATATCACAAAAGACAAGCATTCGGTGAGGATTGTTTGCCCTTTCATCTGTCTTTTCCACCAGATCCGAAATGATGATAGCTGATTAGATGATTGTTGCAGTGATGTATTTGCAGATGAACCCAGGCGGGATAACAATATTTGGGTGGACAGTAGACAGGCATTTGATACATACAATATTCTTCATTGAGCTCTCTCTAGTTACCTTTGTACTTGGCAAGACTGTAGTTTTCACTTCTGAATGACCCAAAAAAAAAGTTTTTGGTTTGGTGTATTATACATAACATTTCCATTTACCACATAGTAGTGAGATTTGCAATGAATGGACAAAACACTTGACATCATCCATTTTTTCGACCAATAATTCTCTACAAACAACCCAGACCTTGAACCGAGCTCCTTGCAGCACCATCTGTAATGTCATGACATGTCTCTGGGCATGAGTAACAGCTTGAATACTGTCATTTCCGGCTAGAATCATGGTAAAACGTCAAAACCAACGAATGTATGGCCATGAACAAATACAAGATAAAACTTTCAACGATCCGAGAATAATTGGCTGATTTAAAGAAAGATCTACAGTCACTCGTAAACACTCCCCAGCATATGCTTCTTTAAAGATTGCGAGTCCTAAGACGAACAATGCCAATATAGTTCCATTTTTTGAACGCTAAGAAATGGTTTATAGCACATTGCCGTCAACAACCTAAGTTTGACCAAATCCATAAAATCAGCAAACTGAAAACAACTAAAGCTTATTTCAGAGACCTCAGCGTGGTTAATCCATGGCAAGAGTACCCAGGATTTACTTTATTAGTTGTCATTAGCTCCTATAAGCAATCAAAGTCGAAAAGGAATCCACAGAACACTTTTGACCCTGAAAAGCAAAAACTATAATATTTTACAGTGACCAACCATTTGATCTCGGAGGACCATTGATACACGAATTTTGGTGGAATGCAAAAACAAAAAGACCCAAGTTTAAACCCCACAAACACCAGGACTATACATTACCTTGCGAAGATTTCACCAGCATTCGTGTCAATTCTTCTTCAGGACAAGAAGAGTATCCACCTCCACTTCAACACCAGTGTTTCTTGCAAACACAATGTCAATTTATAGTAATAAAAAAAACAAAAACAAAAAACAAAAAAAAAATTAAAAACAGAGTAGATTAATGGAATTCTCAAGGAAAAGAATAGGTTCTCCTCATAGTAAAGAAAAAGGTCACCATTTAATAACACTATGCTACATACATAATTCAGTAGGAATTGAGTTTTTATTATCATGCCACACCTTGCAGAACAAGCACTGTCAGAAAGCCATAGCAGTACTAACTGACCAGCCTAGCTTGTGAGAACATTACACCTGCAAGGATTCTCGGTGACGATGGGAGGAAAATTATCTTCACAAATCACCAGAGACCCTTAAAGTGAGTAAAGAAAACATGAATGATATTCTAAGATACAAATGCTCCAACCTCTGCTTCAGCAGCAGCTCTCGACTAATGAGGAAATTCCAATGTACGTGAGCGTATCAAGGTTGTATTCCAGCTGCTATCTTAGACTGGTGCACCGCACTTCAGCCAAACAAACCACCAGAGCCAAGTTCAGTTTGTGTTAAATCCTTCCTACGTTGCTCTTCCAAAGGGTCAGGGCTCTTAACCATTCTCCTCCCACGCCTTGACATAGAAGTAAAATCTTAGAGACAGAATTATAGTTAACCAGTGATTGCTTCAGTAAGACAGATCTCGGTACCTGTCTTGCGCATGTTGAGCAGGGAACGTAGGCATGAAATCTTTGGATTTTGGCAGAGGTACTTCACGGAACCAATCATGCTTAAGAGCTTCATCAACAGTTATTCTCTGTAAAAGAAGTCCATGGATCCAACAGTCAAGGAACAAACACGGTGCATACTGGATTCAAATGCATGCAACAGATATATTTTCTATTACCCTCTCAGGATCGTACGTTAGAAGCTTGTTCAGCAAGTCAAACCCAGCATCAGACAGAACTGGTGCACCAGTGAAAGATGTGGCAGGAAATTTCTTACGTAATAGGTTATACCTAAAAGAACAAGCCAGTGGTGAGAAGCACGACATAACAACTATGAAAACATAAGCATCTACTAATAGGCCAGAAAACCAGACCACAATACCTAAAGCTAGAAAGCATGGGAGCAGTATTAGAGACTTTAAGCAAATTTATACTAGGTGATCCTTGCTTAAAAATAGAAAATTCAAGATATAATAAACACTTACTGATGCTTCACAAAGTTGACCTTGACTCCAGGCAGCTTGGAGAACCCAGGCCAAATTGATTCATTTGGAGTACCAAGGATTCTAAAAATCTGTAAATCAAAAGCAGCTCTATTTATAAGCTGTATCTGGCCACAGGATGGCTGGAGATCAAACTCATAATTAAAGCTTCAAATACCTTGTCAAGTTGATCAAACTCTGTTTTCCCATTGAACAATGGCGCTTTCGATAATAGTTCTGCCATAATGCAGCCCAGTGACCACATGTCAATGGCTGTAGAATATTGTTTTGCTCCCAAGAGAAGTTCAGGTGCCCTGGAAAAACAACTGCAGTCTTTAGGCTTGGTCCAGGAAGTGAAGATTATTGCTAAAACAAGAAACAAAACAGGTCAAGAAAGTTGAAGCAAAAATATTTGCTAATGTGTCCAGTTCATATTCGGATCCAAGTCAGTCACAGCACTCAAATTTGTGGTGCCGCTGAGAAAAATCAGATACCATGGAACGTCATCTAAAAACAAGACATCTAAAATCATTGATCCTAATTGTGCAGGATTAGAAAACACAGAATGCTGTCGTACCTTTACTACAAATAGCCAATAATCACAAAAAAAGTCCAGGGGAACTAAAACTATTATTACAAATACCGAAACCACAACTTTTTCAAAATCTAGAATAGGCCATAAGGTAATAAAGCACTTTACCTGTACCAAAGCGTAACAACCAGATGAGTATACGGCTTCAGCGGGCTACCATATTGCCGAGCCAGACCAAAATCACATATCTTCAACTCACCCCGATTGTTTAAAAGCAGGTTAGATGTTTTCAAATCTCGATGAAGCACCCAGTTGTCATGAAGATACTTGACGCCCTCTAAAAGTTGAAGCATTAAGCATTTAACTTCACTTTGACTGAAACGTTGCTTCATTGTCTCCATCAATGCTTTAAGATCATGTTCCATGTATTCCATCACCATAAAAATGCTATCTAGACTACTACCCACCACCACCTCTTTAACGTCCACTATTGATGGATGATGAAAAGACAGAAGTATATTAATTTCCCTAAGAGAAGTCAATGGAAATCCTTCTCTTTCTTTTTCCATCTTCACCTTCTTCAACGCCACAATTTCACCTGATTTCTTATCCTTTGCTCTATAAACAACACCATAAGTTCCTTCATCTATTTTGTTTAATCTCTCAAACTCATCAACACTTCTACAACCCTGAAGCATGTTTATACTTCTCAGTGGAGTATAAACAGGTTCAGGTGTCTCATGCCGGACATACTCGTCATCGGAATCTGTTTCACAGAGGCTGTCACTAGTGTTTCCTCGTCTGCGTTCCTCCTCATCTATTTCCATCTTGTCAGCCTTAACAGCATCCTTCTCCTCAAAACCATCCCCACTTCTTGGAAAACAATGGTGCCTTCTTTCATCGGAATCAGATGATCTGTAACCTTCTCTCACTAACTCCCCGGCCTCAGGTGTTAGTGATTTACTGTGCAATTTCCCCTGAACGGGAAATGGTTTCTTCCTCCTTTTGTTTGCTCCTACTTCTTCTACTATTTCTCCTTCGTCAGTTGGAGAACTGGTGCCAGCAGCCCACCTAGACGATGATATATGCCTTGTCGGCATGATTTCATCCTCTTCCACGTGCAATGCCTCCTCTTGTTTGCCACCCTGCCCAGTATTTGATGATTGTTCTACCATACACAAAGAAGACATCTCCACCGAAGGTGACAAATCTGGCACAGAAACTGCAGAAACAACTTGCGCAGGATCTTGATGCATGTTACTCTTCAATGGTGAAATATGAGAATAGCCATCGCAATTGACATTAGGTGACTGGCTTGACCTCTTAATTAGTGGTGGTGGGGGAGGAAGTGGTGTCACCTCCACAAGATTTTCATTTCTCTGCAAATTACTTTTATCAAGGTCATCTCTGTCCCATACTATTGGTGAAAACTTTCTCTTCTTTTCTACAGGGCTTTGAACTCTATTCTCTACCTGCTCCAATACTCTATTATTTTTCACCAGTGATTCCGACTCAATCATATCATCCGACCCACTCTCACTAGAGAGCTCACCTGGTTCCCTATCCACAGACCTAGCTGAAAACCCGCATCTTTTAGGACCACGATCAATGACTACTTCCCTACTAACTGGATCGTTCTTCATTGACCTATAGCCACTATTAACCATGTCTCTCTGTCTAGCTCCAGACCTAACTCTATCTTTACCACTATCCTCTTGTCTTAGACTACTAACCCGTCCCTTTTCATTATCACGAGCACCGTTTGAGTAAGAACTGTCCCGTCTGGAAAATCTAGAATTCGAATCTTGGTCTCTCAAATCATGGTCAGGATATCTTACATTTCTCCCAGCCGTCATAACGTCAGTTCCAAATTAAATTCAGTGAGAAAGGGTCAAAGAACCCCCAATCCTATCTTAACAAACTCCCAAATTTGCTTCTAGGTAACTAGCCGTGTTCAAATCAAAATCGCGGACACTTAATCTCGAGATAAAAAAATATCAACAAACGCACAGATAGCTACTCGAGATCAAATCACTTAAAATTGAAGCAGAACATATGATCTAAACCTCAAAACCCTAGATAGCGAAAGCGGGACCTGGAGATACCGAGGAACGAGAGTAGGAACCGAGAAGAAAACTCAGGTATAGAAAGTAAAATTCGATTGAAAATGAGTCGCAAAGTTCCGATTGACCGGTATATATGGCTTACCGTTGAGAGGGGACGAATAATGGCGGAGAGTCGGAGACAGAGAGAAAAGAGCGCTTCTCGTCGAGAGCTAAAAAGAAAGAACGTAATCGTTTCGGAATTTTAGGTCTCGTAGATCAATTTTTGTATTTCTCTCCATATTATTTGTTTTCACTAAAATGGTGCCCCTAATTTTCTTATTTTTTTTTGGGTTAAAGCCTAAATTTTCTAATTAATAAATAGATATTTTTTTCTGCTTTCGCCGCTGATCTTCACGGTGGGTGCTGCTGAGCTGGGTAAGATAGCCTTTTGCCGTGATGGGTTAAATATATTATCTGGTAGATGCCTGTTACCAATTGGTTGCATCATCTAGTCTCATCAAATCTCAGTTGTTTTGGCTTGCCAATGAACCAAAATTCTAGATATGTGGATATTGTACAAGGTAGGGGTGACCAATGGTGTGGTGGTGGCTGGAGATTGACCAACTTGTTGCAGTTGTTGCTGGAACTTCTATTGACAGTGAGATTTCGATGAGATGAGTTATTTGTGCTGGTGAGGAGGAGTTTTGCTTCATGTTATTTATGAAATAATATGTTTGGGTGTTCCAAACTAGGTAGTTTCGGACTGATTTTGGATGGTTAGGATGTGATGGGCTAGTTTTTGTTAGTTACTTCTCTAGGATAAGCTTTAATTTTTTACTGGTTTTGATCTGAGGTTGTTTTTCCCGGCATTCGGCTTCACTAGTTAAGATTGGTTTCGCTCCTTGTCTGCATGTTTGGAGGCTAGTTCGAGGTCTTTTCATTTCAAGGGTTTTGTTGCGGCTACAACGAGTCTTGTCGTCGTTCTATAACGATTTGTTATGTCTCTGCCACTTCCAGAATTTTTTTTTGTTTTATCTCCTTCCGTTTCAACAGCCCTGCTTTATCAATTGAGAAATGCACCTATTCGTGATAGGAGGTTCCGTCGTCCACCCCGTTTTGGTCGTTTCGTGGAGACACTGCTTGTCCATGTTGAGATTGTAATTTGCAAGATTAGTCTTTCGTTTCTTGCTTATCGATTTCTAGTCCTAGGTTCATATCAATCCTCCTTCTTTTGGGTTATCTCCCAGGGATTCTTTGGTTTCTTCCGGTTACTGTTATCTTCGGTTCTTAGCTATATATCCCGGAGAAATTTGTTTTCCGTCGGTTTTGTAACTCTTTTATGTTCTCTTTGGTTTTATTTTAATAAATAAGACAAAAAAATAGATGTTTCTTTTAAAACACTTCTAATACGAGTCTTTAATCATCAATAAATCTTTGGCCTCCTGTGCCATGTTCTTCTTTCTGCGACCTCCATCTGCTCCTTCTCACACTTAATCACAACGGTAATCCCACATATCAAGCCGCTAAAGTACTCCCTTGCAATATGGAGATCTCAAGACGTCAGGAAACCGCTACGCAAGATCTAGCTCACTAGAGTTGATGGATCAACAATTACTCAATAAGCTAAGGTCGATGAGCATCAAAGAGGAGCAGACAATTGATATCCCCTCGACAGGAAGATACATCAACCCAGTGCAAGACAACCTCACCATAATAGGTAAAATACTGAATCCAAATGCTCAGAATGTTGCTAGATTGATGCTAAGAATTCCTAGAATTTGGAGATTAGGTAACAGAATCAAGGGTACAACCTTAGGAAAAGATAACTTTCAATTCTGATTCCAATTGGAAAATGATATAGATGAAGTGCTTCAATTTAATTTATGGAATATTGAAAATTGGGGATTCACGATTGCTAGACTAGATCAGAACTACTCCGATGATAAACTAACAAACATCCTGATGTGGATCCGCCTCTCAGAGATGCCGATGAAGCACTTTACGAGGGATATCTTCCAAGCTATAGCTAAATTTATAGGTGATGTATTGGAGGTTGACTTTAACCCCAATAAAACCCAATTACATCTTTTTGTAAGAGTTAAGATACTCTTCAACATCTCAAACCCTATAAGAGAATCCAAAACCTTCAGACTTCCATCAGGGCAGACTATCGTGGTGAAGATTGACTTTGAAAGAGTCAGAAATGTTTGCAAATCATGCAAAAGACTCACCCACAACGAAATTAAATGTCCTTATAAAACGATGCAACAACAAGGAAGAAATAAGGAAACATCGCATCACCTTGGAAATGAAGACGAGAACATTCATCACATTCAAAAACCTGCCAATATTCAACCTTAGGCACCTGAAACCCCCAATGAAGTCAATAACTCCAAGGAAGGAAACCTTAACTCAAACTCAGCTCTGGTTAGCACCACAAAAGAGACTAATTCAGCGGAGAATAGTGGAAAACATCACATTGAGAGTAGGTTAAGCCACAAAAGAGTTAGCTCTATAGACTCAGAATCCTATGATTCAATCAACAACATTGGCGAGGAGGGGCAAAGTAGTTTTGAACTTCCTAAAACCACTTAGAACTCAAAAAACAATGCACTGATGGACAGACTCACAGAAGAAAAAGCACAAGGAAAACAGATCAAAAGGTACAATCTAAAAAGAAACAACAACTTGACAAGGAAGTGGCCCCTAAACAATCAATAGACTGTGATTACAAACAAAAAGGTCTAGTGGCTCCCCTAAAGTCACCCAATACTAAATGAGCATTCTCAGTTGGAACTATCAAGGACTGGAGAACACCTTGACAGTTCAACGCCTCAAGGAAATAAGGAAAAAGTTATTTTCGGACGTCATGTTCCTCATGGAGACCAAAAATACCCTACAACATTTATAGTCAATTTAAAGATGGACTAGTTACGATCACTTATTTACGGTGGAACCAAATGGATTAAGTGGCGGATTTGCGATTCTATGGAAGAACCACATCAATCTCTGAGTAAGAAGTAGTTGTGATAATTTTATTGACAGTGAATTCTTGGTAGAAATTTGCATTGTAGCAGCCACTTTTATATACGGGCATTCAGTTGTTCAATGCAGACCAGACGTTTGGAACAAGATACAATCATTCAGTGAAAACAGAACTAGGCCATGATTATTGATTGGAGATTTTAACAAAATCTACTCCAAAAAGATCGTTTTCTACATTTAGGTCATTTCTTAGATTGTGCAGACTCAGAAAACTAGACAGCTCAGGACCATATTTCTCATGGATGGGGATGAGGGGAAATATGTGGATCCAATGCAGACTAGACAGAAGCTATGAAAATGTAGAATGGATTCAAAAATTCACCAGAACCAAAAGAGAATACATGCTCATCTTGGGCTCGGACCACATACCACTTTACACAACCATCATGACATATAACTCCAACTACATGCCATGATTCTGTTTTGACAAAAGATGGTCAACCAAGATGGGATTTAAGGAGATGATTCAAAATGCATGGAACACAACAAAGGAGAATGAAGGAACTTCCACTATGGAGGGTCTTGCAAAATGTAGAAAAAGAATCTCTCAGTGGAAGAAACAAGTCAAAACAAACTCACTCTCCAAAATTGAATCCCTTCGAGTAAATCTAGATAGAGAAATGGATGACTCTCATCTTAACCTCCAATTGATTTTAGAACTTAAAAAGGAACTAAGTTCATACTACTTGGAAGAGGAACAATTCTGGAGACAAAAGAGCAAAGAAAACTGGCTACGAAAGGGAGACCAGAATTCTAAACTCTTCCACAACTTTATTTATTACAAGAGAGCAAAAATAAAATGATAACCATGATGGATCAGAATGGAGTTACACAATTTGAAGAAGGATCTAAGGGATTCATTGCAGCAGACTATTTCAGAGACTTGTTCAAAACCTCACCCCGTCTAGCATCAATGAAGCACTTACAGGACTGGAACCTAAAGTACCAGCTAACATGAACAATCAACTCATGGCCCCAGTAACAGATTTGGAAGTTCAACAAGCTGTGTTTAGCATTAAAGGAGATAATGCCCCAAGCCCGGATGGAATGACAGCTGCTTTCTTACATATCTTCTGGGACATTATAAGAGACAAAATAACATTGGAGGTTAAGGAGGCTTTTGATAAAGGATCCTTCCCAATTGAGTGGAATTACACGCACATTGCTTTGATCCCAAAAGCCAAAACCCTAGAGATATGAAAAACTACAGACTAATTAGCTTGTGCTTAGTTGTGTATAAAATTCTCTCAAAGATCATGGTTAAAAGATTACAACCTTTCTTACCAATGATCATCTCTGAAACCCAAGGAGCCTTCACTACTGGTAGACTAATATCTGATAATGTTCTGCTTGCTCATGAGATTATGCATCATATTAACTCCAATCCGGATGGTCAAACCAATTACATGGCAGTCAAGACTGACATGTCCAAAGCCTATGATAGACTGGAATGGAATTTTCAGGAGGCTACACTCATCAAATTGGGTTTTTGCAAAGACTGGGTCAAACTAGTAATGTTCTACGTCTCAACAGTGAAATAGTCAGTTTTAATTAATGGCTCCCCTTATGGTTTCATCTCACTTGAGAGGGGATTATGCCAAGGAGATCCATTATCACGTTTTCTCTTTGTGCTAGGAACTGAAGGTTTTAGCACACTTGATGAACAAAGCTCTAACCACTGGGGAGATTATAGGAATTAGATTCAGTAATGATGGGCCAATGATTCAACACCTACTTTACGCATATGATAGCCTCTATACCTGTATAGCAACCATTCAAGAAGCAAAGGCTCTCAAAAAGTGCTTCGACATATATGAATCCATATCCGGTCAACTCATTAGTTTTGACAAGTCAGTAGTTGCATTTGGAAAAAAGGTTAAACCAAAAACAAAAAGCAGATGAAGGAACTTCTACAAATACAAACATATCATGGGATTGGTAAATATCTAGGACTGCCAGAATGCTTCAACGGTTCCAAAAAGAAGATTTTGACTACATCTCAGAAAAGCTGACGTCGAAAACTGATAATTGGTTCTCGAATAACCTCTCTCTGGGAGGTAAGGAGATAATGATAAAAGCTATGGCTATGGCTTTTCCAATATATGCCATGTTGTGCTTTAGATTATCAAAACACCAGTGCAATGACACAATTTTAGTGGAGTACAACTAATGACAAGAAGAAAGTACCATGAGTCTCATGGTCTTCAATGTGTAAAACCAAAAAAAAGGGGGAACTTGGTTTCAAAACAATAGAAGACTTCAATCAGGCCTTGCTTTCAAAACAGGCATGGAGACTAATTAGCATACCAAACTCCCTTATCGCAAGAGTTTATAAATCCAAATATTACCAAGATCAGGAATTTCATTCTAACACATGTCATGCCAAACCTTCCTATGCTTGGAATAGTATCTGCTTCAGAAAGGAACTTCTGGTGAAAGGGCTTCTCAGGCAGATTGGAGATGGAAAGAAAACATATGTGTGGAGTACCAAATAAATCTCCAAAGACCAACCACGGGCCCCAATAAGTAAAGAAAGCACCTTTAATGTGAACCTCAAGTGGCAAAGCTTATCAGTGGCGATGGATAGGACACAACAACAGTCAGGGACACCTTCATTAAGACAGACGCAAATCTGATCTTAGAAACACCTCCTTGTACATCAGCTAGAGTTTCATGGATTTTGTGGCCTAACCCTTCTGGAGATTATACTGTAAAAGTGGTTATCGCCTTTCACAGGGTTCTTTACGCAAGGAGCCACCAATAGTACTTTAACAAGCGACCTTGTTACAATCTTAAAGAGCAAAGTATGGAGCATTAAGGCTCCCAGGAAAATCATTTTATTCCTATGGAGAGCATTGTCGGGTGCCTTAGTAGTCTCCTCTGGTCTCTAAAAAAGAAGAATATTAAGAGATGACCATTGCCCAATCTGTAGCACAGAGGTGGAAACCGTAAACCATTGTCTTTTCATCTGTCATCTGGCAAGAAAAATGTGGGCTCTTTCATTCTGCCCACTCCCTCCATCGGGGTTTTCTCCCAACTCACTAACATCTAACTTAGCCTTCCTAATGAATAAAACTAGTCAAAATAGGGACGAGAATGACAGACTCAACCATTTCCCATGGCTCCTCTGGATGATATGGAAAACGAGGAACAAAATCGTGATACAAAAAACCTGTCCAAACCTACAAGTCAAAGTTCAATAATCTATAGAGAAGAGGGAGCTATGGATTCACTCTACTGCCATTGAAAACAACCAAAAGAAAGCTTATTCAGGCTCTTTTAACCAGGTTGTACCAGCTAAAAGTTCTGACGCGGAGCACATCATTAACTGGCATGTAGCTTGGTCAACCAAATCCAACCTCAATGGAGCGGCCTTTATTTTGAATGAGATCAGGGGAGAAAATTTTATTCATGGAAGTCACGTGATTATAGGTTCAACAACATACATGTCTACGACATTCTCAGACCTATTTTGGGTTTTATCCACAATGCTAGAGCTTTAGGTTAACAACGTGGAATTTGAGATGGATAACCAGACACTCCTAAAGGCAATCCACAACCCAACAAGTTGGCCCAAATACAAAGCCTTGCTCCATAAAATACACATGCTCCCATCTAAATTCCAGAAATGCTCTTTCAAAGGAATCCACCCAAGACAAAACATAAAAGGTAGGGCGATTGGTTTAAGTGTTGTCAAAGATGGAAGGTTTAATGATTATATAGCACGAGGGCTACCAAGTTAGCTTACAAACTTAGACCCAAACTAGGTCCTCACTTTGCCTTTAAAACCGCTGCGTTCCTCATCTTAAGTCTTGGTTTGGTTACATCCTTTGCAATGTTAATCAGTTTCTCTCACTCTCAGTTCACTTCCATCTCATCCCAACTTCCAGCCTCTCCTCAACAAACATTTTTCCCTGACAAGTCTGGTCTGTCAATATAATCCATCAGTTACTCAACTGTGCATCACTTGATACCCTCTCTCTGAGCTTTCGTTCTTTTGCTCTTGTCAGTTCCACTTGTGTTATTTGCATGGCAGATGCATGAGATCTTTCCCTCAAGAATTTATATTATAATCCTATCTATCTTTAGGGTGTGGAGTTGTGATTATAGAGCTGCAATGATGGCACTTTGTCTCATTTGCTTGGTAATGATTAATCTGTTTCTCTTCAAATCAAATTTATTTAATAATTAATTAGGAATTTTGACTGCTGCCAAAGAGAGCGGAATCAACTCCAGCCACATGGAAAATGTCAGGAAGAGACGGCTCATATTCTCACGCTATACTATTGGAAACTGCAAAAGTTGCATGCTATACTTTTAGTTCTCTCCCGGTGGCATGCAAGATATGGATGATTATATCGAGAACTATAGATCTCTTAAGCAAGAAGTCAAAGAGTTTCCTCACTACCAAGGCTCAATGGCTATATAAAGGATGGTAATCAGAACACTCACAAAAGAAATGTACAATAATCTCTGGCAAGCTCTAAACCAGTTCGACCTTGGAAGAAAGAATCCACAAAGTGTTCCTTTTTACTCCAATGTACTACGAGACTCAGATCTCAAATAGAAAGAGTCTATTTATAAGAGCTCCCAATCCAACTGAATAGAGCGTACAAGACATGATAGAGGATCTTCCCAAGGATTGGTGCTTGCATAATGTGGTTCGAGGAAGAATGCTAGATAAAGAACATGTGCAATTTTTCTTTGAAAGAGAAGAAGACTTGGATGCAATAATCATAATGCAACCATTGCTGTACAATGGATGGTTGGTGGCAGCAGAAAAATGGGAGAACAACCAAGCCTTTAGACTTCTTAACAAGGTCCATATATGGGTCCAGATACGCCACTCCCTCTCCAGTATGCATCAGAAGAAGTATGTACTCTTTCGTCTCTTGTCGGTGAGGTCTTAGAGATAGACATGAATAATCCATCGACCACACAACCTTTTCTCATTCGAGTGAAAGTGAGCTTCAAAATTGGTGAGAGACTAAGGTACTATAGAGCTGTCAAAACGGTGAAAGATTTCAAATCCAATACTACTATGAGTGGGTTGCAAGGTTCTGCTTCAATTGTCAGCGAATCACTCACTCCACAACCTTCTGTACTCACATTTTCACTCTGATGGATTATTCTCTGTCCGGTGCATCCGGCATCACACAGAGGAGCCTCCTCTGATAGTGGCAAATCAACGGATGACTGGTCAAGCTCTCCAAGATTAGTTGTGTCCCAGCCGCCTCTCACATACACTACTGTGAATGTGGAACAAGTTCCTGCTAGATACAACACCAAAGTAACCATTGACGACATCCTCAACAACCCAAATGACACGTTCATGGAGAATGTTACTCCAGAACCCATTGAAATGGATTTGAATATCCCAAATGAGACTCCCGACCCGCTCCCGACCCGCTGCTCAACACTGCCCTAGCCATATCAAGCACAGATCTTGGAAGTCCTAGTAAGTCAGATGGAGATAAACAAGTTGAGGAGTCGGGTAATCAAAAGATGAAAGCTGATGAAACCAAGACTGATTGAAGATCATCTTTAAAACTTTCCTACATTCTATTTTATTAATGCTTTAACTCTGACTTGCAATAAAAAGTTTGTTTCCTTTTCTTAGATGGTTGTAGTAAGGTTGGTCCTTTTGGTTTGTTTCTACTCACTCAGTTGTACTCTAGTTACCGAATTTCTTTTGCTTACAAGGAGATCATCTCCCCTTATACGAGGTTGAGGCCTTTCAACCTCATGTTTCAGTTAATAAAATTTCTTTACGAAAAAAAACACTTCTAACAGTACAAAATTACTGCAAGCACATTATTTATTTTTATTGCTAACAATTAGATCCACAACTCCTATTCATAATCGAACTCTTAAATGCAATTCTATAATCAATTTTTTCTATCCTCAACTCTTTAGATAGATCTTTTCTTACCAATCTAATAATCAATCTTTTTGATCAATTCCTTAATCAATCATTTAATTAATCATTATTATAAATAAACTATTTGACCAAAAATATTTTTCGGCAATCACAATGGATTTTTATTTTATTTTACTTAAGTGTGTAGACTAATTAATATCCACTAATTTAATATAATTATATATGATGTATAATCATTTTAAATAATTTAATGAATTTATGTAATTTAGTATGTTAAAAATAACAAACCATATGTTATAACCATGGATTTTTATAAAATTTCTAAGACTCAGTGTTATTGCTGATAAAATTTTAAAATATAATCAAAATTATTATTGATATCCAGAAACCAATTGAATATCTACTATTTTGCAACTTTATTAATCGGAGTTTAACTGTAAATAGTAGTATGAGTTTTGAAAGTCTCACTCAAAGTCTCAATTGTTGAAATTTTTTGATATTATTCCAAAATTAAAAAGTAAAGAAATATTAATGAGAATAACCATGGTGATTTTTAATTATTATATAACACTATTGTTGTAGTGAATATTGTCGTCGTGTAAGCTATCTCCATTTCTAATTTGAGCATTGAAAATAGAAATACATTTCATCTTCCTGTTAACAGTACTATTTTTCAGATAACAGTAAACCATAAGAAACAAACACAAATTTTATTATTTATCCTCTATCTAAAGGAATGCATTAGAAGACACGTAAATAAATGATTGTTGACAAAGAAAAAAATTAAAGTAAATGATGTGAAGCTCTTTAAAACAGAGAGGGGCGATAATAATGTCTAGCTAGTTCTTTCACAAATCAATTTCCCTCGAGATGTCTACTCAAATTCATCATAGAAGTTTTTTGTAACGACCGTAGCAAATTAAGATCCCAAATATGATTACACAAAATATCCCCGTAAAGCTCACGACCTGCACCAAATAAAGACCCGATCCATAAACTTAGGTTAAATTTTTCTTTTTTTCTTTTTTATCTCATACAAAATAAAAATCTGAAATACTTACATATTTGAACATGTAACCATAACCATGGTTCCATGTGTATGGTATATTCATGCCATATATTCCAGCAATCAAAGAGTACGTTTGTATAGAAAGGTTTGCAGAACTTAAGACAACCTCCAACTGTATAAGTTTGAATAAGATGAAGTACTGGATCTTAAGAATAAAAGCTTTTGTTTTACATTTTTTTTTACTTACCTGAATCAGCTGATTCCGATGATTGTTTTGCTGTAGTATATATAAAGTTGTTAATTAGATTCAGATTTAAAAACAAAAGTTATAAAACAACCGGGACTTGGTTTATATGTTATATATTATATATACCTTGATCTTCGTATAATCTTCTGTGTCATCGATGAACTTACGCAGCTGCATAATAATCAAAAACTGAGAATAAGAACAACTGTTTTTAAAAAGGAGAGATATAAATCAAAAGCTAGCGAAAAAAGACAACTCTTGTTAATCTGTCCAAAGTGCTGTGGATTTGAATGAAGTAAGCCTGTGGAGATACGGAAATGTCAGAAGTTAGATTTCAAATGTGAATGGAAGATAAAAATATTAGTGGATCCAAAAGTATCAACTAACCTCGAGCAACATTTCAAGTTCTTCAACATCTTTTTCATCCGTAGGAACAATTGTAGAACAACTAACAGATGATGAAGCACCAGAAAGTTTCCTTGAAAGATAGAGATCAGCCATGTCATCATCATCAGCTAGCAATTGTTCTAGCTCAACTTTTATCTGCAAAAGGCAATGAAAGCTTCTTAATTCTTTATTTTTTTGATAAACCCTAGGTATTCCCGAACTTTCACCCGTAATCTTTTCCCGTGTCTAGGGCCAGCCTTTCATAATACCATAAAGGCCCTCCCACGTAGACTTGAACTCTTTATTCGTGAAAGCCACTAGGTTTCTTAATTCTTTCTTTTAGGAAAGATCAAGAGAAAATATTTTCCTTCTTATACAAAAATTTTCATTAAAAAAGAGATGAGTCTTAACCTTTAGAACTCGAGCTGTCAAGCGAGTCATGGCATTCTTTAATTTCCTAACTCGATCCAAGCTACGGCCACTAACCTACAAGACGAATGTGCATGCATGTAAACATACTGTTCAAGTTGGATCGCTCGTGATGATAAAAAACACTGAAGTATAAGCTTAATTACCTTTAAGGTAAGTTCATCCAAAGCAGAATAAGCAGCTGTTTCTACTTCTGTTGTCTTTGCGGTTAAGAAGCTACATATAGCTTCCAAAACCACTTCCAGTGCCCGAAATTCGAATGGAGTTTCTGTTTCAAAACAAGTCAAACATGTCAATATAGAAATATGTAGAAAAACCAATAGTAATCTGCGGAATCAAAAAAAATAAAAAAATAGCATCTTCTGCACCAGTCTCATCGTTGTTTTGTGCATTCGAGCTCTCTTGACAATTGCATGGTTCGTTTCCAATAGGTAAGCGTCTTTGGAGCTTCGTTACAACGGGTATAACATTTTCATCGGATGGATTTCGAAGCAAAACCTAATAACAGTTAAGGAAAGTATTAAGAAAATAATCATTTAATAATCTAACTAAGCAATCTCCAGAGAAAACGCTGATCATTAAATTATGATGGTTTAAAAGAAAACGCTGATTTTAGAAAAATTCAGTGGTAATAGGAAAATCGAGATTTAATTATATAACTCTAAATACTGCAAAAACCCTAATTAAGTAACTGGGAAAAGGAATTAAAGAGAGAAAACAAACCTCTTCAGAAGTGATAATAGCTTTGATATGCTGCATCAGCCCAACACAAAGCAAGAGAACACGAATGAGTGAAGAAGAAATTAATCAGATAAAGCTAATTAAACATGATAAAACCCACCTCGAAATTCAATACAATGGCTCTGTCTCGACCAAAAATAGTGGATGGGTATAGTAAATTAGGGTCTAGAATCCGGAGATCACGTGCGTGTATTTGGAAACGGTGAATGATAGCATACTTGTCGACATCGAGCGTTGTACTCTCTCCAGTTGCGTCTACACGTAGCCAGTTTCGCGATGTCATCAGCACCACAATGTGTTTATGCTAAGTTTTCATGTATACTTCAAGTAGAGAAAACGTCAATACCCTAACTAACAGATTATTGTTTTTGAAGTTTTGGGAAAAATCTATTTTATACTCCTTATAAATATTAAAGTTTTTCCTTAAAAAAAAGGAATTTTCTAAAGAAAAACTATATCCAAAATCAAAGTAGTAAAAGGTATTTTATGGGTAGCTTCCAAGAAACTACATTGTTTTTTGTTTTTTGTTTTTTGTTTTTTGTTTTTGTTTTTGGTTTTAGAGAAAGGTGGATTAATTAGGCTTTTCAAAAGTTGGAGAAATTTAACGTTTTTTTTCTTTCCAAAATAAAACCCTAACAAAATTCACCCAATACGGAAATCTCTTATATAATCTCTTATATAATAAAAAGCATAGCATTAACTTAAATACCGTGTTATATTGTCTGTTTTGGACTAGGTTGTATTGTTACTAGGAAATATTATCACATAATATTTGTCACACAATTATATTCTGATAAGATTCTATAATTAATTAATTAATTAATTAATTATAAGAGATTATCCCGCCTACAAGATTATCATAATTATATCCTTATCCTATGAGATTATCATAATTATATCATTATCCTAATCGATATTTATTAAAAACAATTCTCCTAATCCTAAAAGGAAAACTAATAAACAACACATATTTAAGACTCGACCCACCTAAGACAATTATCACAATTATCAAGCGATTCGAAATTAAGATTTGAATATCAAAATTATCACAGTATCTATTTAACCATTTAAAATTTGATTTTTGTTAGTTTAAAAAATCTCTAACCAATTAAGATTTAATTTTTTTTTGTTAAAAATAAAATTTTAACCAATTAAGATTTGATTTTTGTTGGTTTAGAAAGACCAATTAAAATTTTATTTTTATGGTTTTGAAAAGAAATATTTAACTAATTAAGATTTGATTTTTATTGGTTTTTTTAAAATAAATTTTTTGTTGAGATTTTTATAAGAACCTTAATATGATTTTGTGTGTTCTAACAAATACGTTTTTTGGATTCTAATAAGAAACTTAATTTAAATATTATTGGTCAATACAATATAAAACAACAACAAATATCATATTGAGATATTCCTAATCCAAATCTCTCTATATAATAAAATTGTAGCGTTAACAGATTCATATATTTTATGATAAATTAAAAATGTTATCTCTTGATAATATTTGATAATATTCTTTAAATAATTCTTAATAATATCTTTATCTACATAATATTACCAATTTGTTTTAATTTTAATATAAATTTTTTTTAACTTATATCTCTATTATAATAAAATCGTAACAACAAAAATTTTCGTGATAAAAGAATAGAGATTTTAAGTTGTAGATTTTTTTTATTTGTCGATTTATTTTAACTAATTAATTTGTCTCAGTAACATTTGTTTAGATAATTTTTCATAAGATTTGGTCTTATCTTTATCTCTTTGTAGAAATAATTTTTTTATAATTTTGTTAATAGAGATTTTGTTTATGATTTGGTTACTTTTTTGAACTTTTATTTGATTGGTTGTATTTTTGAACCTTAATTTAATTTTGTTAGTTATAGGTATTTTAACAAATAAGTTAGTTAAGATTATGATAAGATCTTTATTTAAAAAAATTTCGTTTATTAAATTAGAATAATAACAACAATTCAATAATTAACAAAATACGTTATATTTAATTCAATAATTAGATTTAAAGTCCCTAAATTTGTTTCGATTAGTTAATTTTTTTAAACTAATTAATTTATCTTTTTATTTATATAAGATTATTTTTAAAAACGAATTATTTGTCTTTAATTGATTTCGATAAAAACATACAATTAAAAAGGAAACTTCAACCAATTAAGATTTGATTTTTGTTAACTTAAAAAAGAATTTTATACCAATTAAGATTTGATTTTTTTTTGTTAAAAAAGGAAACCTTAACTAGTTAAGATTTTATTATTGTTGGTTTAAAATGAAATCTCTAACAAAATAAAATTTGATTTTCAATGATTTTAAGAAAAAATCTTTAACCAATTAAGATTTGATTTTTGTTAATTTTAAAATAAATATTTTATTTGAATTATGATAAGAACTTTAAGATGAGTTTGTTTGTTTTAACAAATAAGTTTGTCTGTATTTTTATAAGAATATTAATTTAAATTTTATGGTTCAACACAATAGAAAACAAAAAAAAAGTATTTTATTGAAATATTTCTAATTCAAATCCAAATACCTTATATTTAGGGAAAAACAAATAAATGATATTCCTAATTCTAATAGAACAAAAAGTTTAATCGAAGTCTATATAAAAAACATCTCGGGACAAATTTAATAACACCAAAGATTTTTGGTACTCTTTTTTATCTCTTGATTTTTCTTTTCCTTCATCGTATATTTCAACTTTCAAGTTTTCAAAAACTAAAATTATATTAG
>OVBA01004256.1:0-24178 GCA_900406435.1 Lepidium aucheri | reverse complement strand
TATCTCGCCTACTTTGAGATTATCTTTGAAATTATTCTTTTACAATTTTAAACTCTTGAATAATTATATTCCTAATCCTAACCGATATCTATTAAAAATAATCCTCCAATCCTAATAGGAAAACTAATAAACAAGATCTATTTAAGATCCACCCTAGGACAATTATGACAATTCTTAATTTAAATATTATTGGTAAACGCAATAAAAACAACAAAAAATATAGTATTGAGATTTTCTTAATCCAAATCTTCATATATAATAAAATTGTAGTGTTAATAGATTCATATATTTTATAATAATTAAAAAAATTATCTCTTGATTATATTTGATAAAATTCTTTAACTAATTCTTATTAATATCTTTATACACATAATATTAATAATTTGCCTAAATTTTAATATAAAAAGATGTTTAACTTTTATCTCTATTATAATAAAATCGTAACAATAAGATTTTCCATATATTTGTAATGAAATAATAGAAATTTTAAATTTTAGATTTGTTTTGATTGGTTGATTTATTTTAATTAATTACTTTATCTGAGTAACATTTGTTTAGATAATTTGTAACATAATTTGGTCTTATCTTTAACTCTTGAGGAATTACTAAAAATGCCCATTTTGAAATGCCCTTTTTCAAAATATACCCCTAATAACCATTTATCTCTCCCAATTTTAAACGAGTCTAAAATATAAATGAACATGAGTCAAAACATAAATGACACAAGTAAAAAAAAATTATATGTAAAATTGTAATGCATCAAAACTTAAGTAAACAAAAATAAAAAATGTATTTTGTTTACAACAAACACTGGTGATCACTATAGATTTATTTTTAATATATCAAATATATATAATTAAGTAATTAATAAATTTACATATATCAATCAAACCATAAATAAATATATAAAACAAACAAATATTACCTAATCCGTGCATAGCACGGGACATCATCTAGTTAGAAAATAAATGCAAAGGAGTCAAACTTTGTTAATCTCTTAGATGGATAAGATTAAGATGTGATTAACGGGCCGAATTATGAATAATGCTAATTATTAAAGAGATAACGGCGTATTAGGCTATTTACACGTTAATCTAGGGATCAAAAGTTCATGTAGTTGGATGTTTTGGTGGGGATCTACATGCAATTCATGCTACGGTATACAGTTAGGCCAAGGTTACTGACGTCCAAAACTCGACTAGCTTTTTGTTTCAAAGGTTAAAACGTGCACTACTTTATACAAAAAATGTCAAACCTTCTCATTGTTTTTTAGCTATACACAATACAATGAAACTTTGCTTTACTGATTCCATAGTTATTCTAGATGAACTGTGCAAAATGAATGACTAGACCAGAGTCTTGTAAAAAAACACATTGAATATTTGCCATTGTGGTGCCTCCTTCAGTCAATTCTCCTTTGAAGGATCGTTGTTCCTCATCAAGCGGTTGATATGTTCTTCTAGCTGCAACAAAATTCGCTATCATGATGATTGATGATGATGGAAGAAGAAAAGATGTGTGACAGTGACTATCTTTCTTTACATACCTCAGTGTTTCGTAGTTTTTGTTTCTCAACTTCCTCTTCAAGCTTCTTAACGCTGTAGCATGTAATCAATCAATCATTTATTTTTCCAACTTTTCTAATTTAGAAGATTTCAGCTTGTGGAGTTTTTATATTACCAATGCTGCAAATTCTGAACCTCAGACAATAGATCTGTCTCTGTTATCTGTGAATTAAGGTTCTTTAGTTCCTGGCCTCACACAACATCTTCTTTATGCATATGTCATTACCAAGTATGAGAAGCAAACCCAACCTGCTCGCCTTCCTTATGCACAACTGGATTTCCGATTTCTGTACAAAAATCAATATCCGATCACAACAATTTTAAACCAGAGAAGATGCAAACTCTGCTGGCAGAACAGAAGAAAATTTACCAGCAGTTGGACCACAGAGTTGAGCCAAACCGACCAATGTTTCCTGCAAACCACAAAGAAATATTGTGTAACTACCAGAAGATGAAACATTAAAACATATATGAGTGGATATCAACAAGAAGCGTATAAATGGCAATAACCCTTTGCTTATTATTTTGGACAAGGAGATTCTGTAGAAATGGGATGATTTGATCCGCAACGGAAGAAACAGGGTTCACAGGGCCAGCAGGTTCCTCAGAGATCTGCACTTTGTCGTTTTCCTGTTCATCCTGAAAACTCACCTTATTTAACATCAGAAGGATTACAATAAGGGTCAGAAGTTGAAAGGATCATAAGTAAGTTAACTTATCCAGTACCGGGTAAATTTCTGAAGATTTGACTGACTCTTCTCCGCAAAAACGACTCTCATATGAAATTCCTTTTGAGACTTCAAAGTCAAAATCCTCTCCACTGCTCAAATCAGGAACTTCATCCATGCGTTCATCATCTGGCATCTGGGACAATACTGAAGCACTGAGAGTGTTGCGAGCTATATAGTATATTTAACAGTAATCCATGACCTTACTTACAGGTGTAATCTGTTTCATTAAGTCCTCCATATCAGAATCCCAAGCACTGAGTCCTTGCCTATACATAACCTGAAAGAAAAAAAAATATGCAATTGCAACATCATTCTGGATAAAATACGACTTTTACACTAACACGGATGTACATAAAAGTTATCTTTGCATGTCCAGACGTATACCTGTGATAATTTCTCCTGAGAAAATTTCTCCGCGGTCTCTTCCTCCTGCAGCATTGCATAGTTTCAATCACACTGTCCAAAATATGAATGGTAACCAATGATGCTATCAACAGTTAAAAGAACTCTTCAGCTAACCATCAGCTTTCTATCATACTGACTTAGCGGCATCTTGCCATAAAGAATACGAGACAGGTTTTCACTAGGAAAAAGATGTTGGAAGAATCGATGTTCCAGAAGTTCTGTAGTGGTCGGACGGTTCTTTGGATCTTTCACTAAGCAGGCTGCGACCAATTCTCTAAACGGCTGCAATAAAATATAGTATATTTCTAAATCAGTAAGATGATATCTACATTTCTCAGGTGGAGCACTCAAACACACTAACCTTCGAGAATTTCTTGCCTTGTTCACAGTCCGGACAAGGAGCATTTTGTAAGGTCCTTACTAGCACCTGAAATAATCATGCATTTAGGAAAAGAAACTCGAAGAAGATTCAGGTAAACAATTGAAAGGTATTAAAAAGGAGAAAAACAATGCATGGTAAAATTTTAATTTTAAAGGTAAGACTCACCGTCATAGGTGAATTATTGGCAAATAGGACATGACCATGGGCAAGTTCCAGGGCAGTTATGCCAAATGACCAGATGTCCGTTCTAGATGTCGAATTGAAAAGTAGTAATAACAAAGTTACTCCCTTAAGATGGCAATGCAGATATACACTACACTAGAAAACAGCAGACGTACTTGAAATCATAGTCATCAACTTGCCGCTTAACCTCAGGTGCGATCCTGGAAAAAGCAAAGATATCCTCAAGCTAAAAAACATGAACCCAGTCAAGAACTTAAAAAGTTTATCGTTGGATTAAGCACACACCAGGATGGGGTTCCAGAAAAAGTAACTCCAAAGGCACCAAGCTTTACTTTTCCATTTGAGTCAGCCAATATATTCCCAGCCTAGAAAGAAGCATAGACTGTTCTATCAAACATGATGTGGAAAAGAAACAAAAACATGTTACATAACATCAATTGAGAATAAAGTACCTTAACATCTCGATGGATGTGTCCTTGTCCATGAAGGTAAGCAAGAGCTGTGAGAATTTCCCGCAACAAAGTAGCAACTACGGATTCCTCAAGACCTTTTGAATAGACAGATTTTAATGCGGTCAAGCAGGAGCCACTTGACATATAAGGCGTCACAATCCACACGTTGCTACCATCTAAGAAACAGCAATGCGGCGTCACTAGATTTGGATGATCAAGTAAGCTCAATTCATGAACTTCTTTCTGTATTGTTACCTGAAAGAACAAACTCAGTTACGAGACTAGTTAAAAAGCTTTTCCAATTTTACTCACAAAAAATGAAAAACCAAAAAAAGATTTACTCCTAAAACAGACTAATATCACTTTTCGATTATAAATCTTTAAGTATAACAACAACAAAGACAATACCAACCAGATCGTTCGTGCAATTTTCAGGATCCAAAATCTTGATGGCCACAATCTCATCAGGTAGATTGCAACGGGCACTGTAAACAGGGGAACCAACACCACCGCCTACTTGGTCTAAAATCTCGTAACAACTCGCATACAGAGGATATATCGTTCCTGATGAACTCGTCATTTGCCTAGTTCATTCAGAAAATCAATAAGCCTCATCTTCTTCCCATAAGTTTATACTTATACAGAAGAGGAGAAAATATTTATACAACCTAAATCGTTTTCTCCGATCAGAAACCTACTCAACTTTATATACAGTGACCGCCAAACCGTATCCGAGTTACGAAGCGCTTAATCCAAATTTAGGAAACAAAAACCCTAACTCTTACAAACAAATGTAGACAATACCAAAGAAAGAAGCAAACGATTTGGGGGAGAAATCAAACCTAGATTGTCTTCACTTGACAATGCGAAAGAAGAGCGGGAGAGTTAAGTACGAGCAGCGATAAAGCCACTGAAGAGCTGAAACGACAGAGGAAGCTACGAGAAAGACGTAGAAGAAACGACGGAGAAAAATGCCGCAAGAGAATCGCCAAACAGAAAGAAATAGATTTCTGGAACCTGTGAAAATGAAGTATATTCGGAGAGTTGGATACTGAAAAGTTTGTTAGTCTCGCACCCTTCTTATAAGTTGCAACTGTCACCGGTTGTTTAGCTGACGATTTTATCTACGTATTTAATTATGTAACACTTTCACCCCAAAACATTAGCTTATAAATATTTGAAATTTAAAATGGAGACATATACTTTCAAAATGAAACTTATTATTCTTCTAAAAGATTATAAATTTGTAATAAATAAATAAACGAAACTCTTTAAGAAATCTACCAATCGTGCTGAGTTTTCTTAATGTGTTGTTAGGGTCCTCAAAAATTTTCAGAAGAAACTTAAAAGAAGAGAAGAGAGTAAAATTATTTTAGTTCGTATATAGATTTAAAATATATTAGGTGCAAGGAACAAAAGTTGACGATTCATCAAACAGAAGAATTTTTATGTTATAGATTTGGAAACTTTAGTATTTACGGACCTTTCTGACAATCTTATTTTATATTTATTTAGTGTCATTAAAATAGATAGATAAATTGTTACTAATATGTTTCTTACGTTTATAAGATTTAAGTGAACTTGCCAGTTTTTCATCTGAGTTGGTTATCAGAACCGAAGTCTTATTTAATTATGATCAGACGGAATAAAAGACACATGCATGTACATATCAATCACAATTGTATACTATTCCAGACAAATCGAATAAATGTTATTTTAATCGAATGGAGCCGCCAAGTCTTATTCTAATCTTGACCAAAAAAAAATATAGCAACGGTTAAATCTGAATTTTTCTATAAGTCAAATTTTCAAATAGTCAGATTGTATGAACCAGCATCATCAAGTGGGATCGTGGGACCATAAATAATGATGAAATAGATATGTGAATACTTTTCTTATTTTCTTATCTGATTAGAACATTCAGATGGTTGTGAATATATTCTCTTCGAATTTCTCTCTCCGCCACGAAATTTCATAAATTTGGCAACAAACGTAGGCAGCTTCATGTTTCTGACATATNTTTTTTTTTTTTTTTTTTTTTTTTTTTTTGTAATATAGGCGTGCTTAATAAGTTTTCACAATACTGAAAGATGACAACAACAATTGATACACTATGATATGAATCTCAATCACTAGTGAATGATTATGAATTTTGTTAGCAATATAATTATAACATTTTTGGCTATTTCCAAAAGTCAAATATTGGCAAATATATACGATAATGTTTCCGACTGTATTTTTACCCTGTAAAAACTTTTGTATCATTGACATATATATTAGGTCAACAACTAAACATTTATTTTCTTAAAAAATCGTATTTTTAGAAAGTCTTAAACAAAATCCGATGACAAGAAAGAAGTCTTGAACATGTCGCTGTAACGCCCAAAATATACCAACTCAATTAGAAGTTTGAATAGTCAAGTTAGATCTTATTTGATAAAACATCAATATCTTAGAGCTTGGTTTTCAGATCATATAGTTATGTTGTATTATAAGCGTTAGAAATACAGATAATGTTAGTTATTAGGCTATTAATGTTTAGATTTATCAATGTGTGCAGCGCAAGGTTTCTAGATTTAGTTATAATTTTGTTTGTAGTGAAAAACTCGTTTACTTTCGAATTCAAATTCATTGAAGACTTGCATAATAATCCAAAAAATCAGGTTTTACTTGCAATAAACATATGAGACTAGTAATATTTTAAAGAGATACTTGTTCAATAATTAGACCAGTCTTAAGTACTTTTTAATCACGTGGACTGGAATTAGTTATGTATAACTAATCTAGAATTAACAGAAACGTTAATCGCACCGTTAGTTTCGACTTGTTTGACGAAAGACTAAAATTGGTCAACGTCATTCTTCGCGCGTGAACTAACTAACGGAAGAACAATGTTGGGTCAACTTCACACGGAAGACAAACCGTGATCGTCACCAAATCTACACTTCCGATAAGACACGTGGCTACCAGTAAACGCTACCACGTCGGACCACATGTCAGTCTCGTTTTTGCTTTCCCAACAAGTTTTTGATAAAAGTTACGAATTTACCCCTTGAATTGGAAACGCTGACACGTTGGGGACAATCACAGAAGCAGCCCACCCACTCTTTTCCCTTAGTCCATTCACGCGCTTTTACTTGTAAAAGTGAATAACAACAAAAGTAGAGGTGATTTCATGTATGCTTCATCTAACTTTTTTACATTTTTAATTTTCTTTCATATCAATTCCATTTCATTTAATTTACATTTTTATCAATATTGTTTCGTAATAAATAGAACAGTTGGAAATTTATCTTCCTCTTGCTTTTTCTTTTCCTAATTCTCAGAGATTTATGAGACGGGATTATTTTTTGGGGTTCATTTTCGGTTTAATAAGTATTAACACCAATATATAATATTTTTTTTAGATTAGTCCATATATAATTTTTTAAAAAATGTTTTTGTTGATATTGTACCTCTTTTGGGAATATGCATCATATAATTGTACACTTTTTACCATAAAAATATTTACTATGAAAATTGAAAATCTACCTTTATTTAGCTTGATCTTATAAATTTTGTTTGTTACCAATTTCACTAGTTTCTTGATATTATTAAATATTGTATATATGTCGTTGGCCCACTTTTTAAAGAGGTAACTGTTCACACTGGATGACTTATCTTCTTCCTTGATGAAGCACCAACCATATATATAGAGTAGAGTAGAGGCCTTTATTATAAAATTTAATTCCATTTCTTACTTCTTATTTCATTCAGCCGTCGTTTCAGATTTCTTCTTACAGAGAGAGAGAGAGAAGAGAGTTAAGCTGAATTTGTTGGAATTAATCAAACAACGATGGAGGTTGCATTTCCTTCTTCGCCGCCGGCGAAATGCATCGGTGATGACAGATTCACGGAGATTTCCATGAAGTTAAGTGAAGATTTTAGTAAATTGGAATTACAGAAACAAGGAGAAGAAATTCGAAAATTGGAGAGATCGTGGAGTAAACTTGAAGAATCTGTTGAAATCGACGGTGAAATCGAAGCAGATGAAGAAGAAGAGGAAGAAGAAGAGTTTTCGTTTGCTTGTGTAAACACAGAAGGGTCTCCTATAACAGCTGATGAAGCTTTTGAAGATGGTCTAATCCGGCCTGTTTTTCCTCTTTTTAATCGAGATCTTCTCTTTGATTATAAAAACTACGATCAAAACGACGGCGTTTCGGTGACTGACGAGAATAGACCGCGTCTTAGAAAATTGTTTGTAGAGGATCGTGACGGCGAGTCTAACACAGAAGAACCGGGGAAGGAACCGTTGGGACCGTACTGTTCTTGGTCAGGAGGAACGGTTGCGGAAGCGTCGCCAGAAACTTGCCGGAAAAGTAACTCGACGGGATTTTCGAAACTATGGAGATTCAGAGATCTTGTTCTGAGAAGCAACAGTGACGGAAGAGACGCGTTTGTTTTCTTGAACAATAACAACGTCGGTGACAAGACTAGGTCGTCGTCTTCTACGGCGGCTGAGAATGAAAAGAAACAAACAGAGAAGAAAAAGGGAAAGGAGAAAACGACGTCGGATAAGAAGTCAAAGAAATCGGCTCACGAGAAGCTTTACATGAGGAACAGAGCGATGAAGGAAGAAGGAAAACACAGATCCTACCTTCCGTACAAACAAGTTGGTTTCTTCACTAATGTAAATGGTCTTAGCAGAAATATCCATCCTTTCTGACATAATCCTTCAAAGAAAAAAAAAGAAAAGTAAAAAAGCAAAATCTTAAAAATTGAAAATTTTAAGTTTGCTTGGGTGAATTTTTTTATTGGAAAAAAATAAAATTAATTAGGACTCTTGGGTCCATTCTGTTTGGTAGATTGGATGTAATGGTAGCAGAATGATGTACCGTTTTTTCTCTCACTACTTTATATGTAATGTGAAGAGTTTGGCTTGTATCAATCCATTTTGTAAGTAATATAAATATAAGTTGGATTTTATTTGACATTTGCGTGGATATTATCATTGGATCTTTTGATGTAAACGCATGTAATCCAATTAAAGAACATAACATATATCCAAACATTTCTAATATAAATTATGGGATAAATGGAATTTTTAATTTAGGTAGGAGAGATAAATCCATAGTTTTCGAAGCTTTGGGACAACAATACTAATCTAATAAGACATGTTGAAAGAAGTTAGTTATATGTTCTATTACTTGTGATTCAGTATATTTGGTTTGTTCACTAAACCCAACGAACGAAAAGCCCAACACCTAAAACTAAGAGAGAGAGTCCAATATGATATAGTATAGAAGGCAATAATACATCAATACTAGATGGTACCTGCGCTGCTAGCGCATGCTTATATAAGTTTTTATAATTTATATAACTGATTTTTTTATTAAAAATATTTTGAAATTATAGATGCGGTACTTTGTTTGACATCATATCATATAATAAATTATTTAATTTTCTGTTTATGTCCTGAAGTATTAAAAAATTTGGTACATATAATAAGTCATGTCTTAAATTGATTTGACATCGTCTGAGAAAATTATAAATTTAGCCGAATAAATAGTAATATGTATAAAATATTTGTTTTTCTAGTACAATAATGTAAGATCCAATAAGACTCGATTATGCCCTTAATCTATTTGATTTGGCTTAGCCTTGTTTACATTTAAAATACACAAAAATAATATTAAACAAAAATATATAACATTGTAATCAATTGTTCCTCTTCAAACGAACATATATTCTTCATATTAGGCCGGTAAACGAATATGGATATCTAAACTTTCTAAAAATATATGTATCCGTATCTGTATCCGCCATATTTGCTATTTTAGTATATATATCCGTATCCAGAAATACAGATATTCGAAATACGGATATCCGTATAAAAATATGGATATCCGTATCCGCATTTATTTTTATTTTTTTTCCTAAAAACTTGATATATTCCACAAATGCAACGATTACATACCAAAAGAGTTTAAACAAAAGGAAGAAAAATCCGAAACCACAAGCTAACCATGAAACAAAATGAAAAACAACACAGGTAAATCGTTCATAACCAAAAAGATCAAAAGATTAAGCTAACCGGGATTATTATCTGCATTTAGTTTTTATACCAAACTTTTTGTTCCACCAAAAACGTTTAAAATATATTATTTTTAAGTATTAATTTTAATTTAGTATAAGAGTTAAGTTTTTCTATCCAAAATTGTTAAAATTTAATATATAGTTATAAAGAGTAATTGAATTATTTACTTTTTACATAAAAAATGCTATATTCTACATTTTCCAAAAATTGCTACTATTCTAAATAAAAAGATAATAACATCTTCTGAATAAGAAATAATTTAGTGAAATAAATAAGTATGTGACTATTAAATTATTTAATTGGGTTAAGTAATACCAATTTAAAAATGCCAAATGATAGGTAGCCCAGTGGTAGTGACTACTTTACAAATCTTCGGGCATCCAGGTTCGAGTCTTCCCAGATGCAAAGAGAAGGAATAAAGGGGATTTTAGGATATGAAATTTGGCTATGGATCGAGTCTTATCGATCTAATTATAGACTAGTGTTAACAAAAAAAAAGGTGAGCAAGTGAATTTAACTTATGACTTCTCCATCACTTTATATCACACACCATCCAGAATTTATTGACTACAATTGATTACTGGTCTCTCCAATAGCATGTGCAAGGGATAAAGAAATTTACATTACTCATACAAATAAAAATAAGGCAGATGAAAATGCAGTATTGAACCGACTTTTGTTTGATATTCTAACAGACGACAAAAGAAAAAATACAATGTTGAACAAAATATATGTTTTAACCAATACAATTAAACCAATCTCCTAATACATGTGATAATACATCCTCTTATGTTCACTTCCTCTGCCAACTTGGCATATGCAATATTTACCTTGCTGCAGAGTTCTCTAATGTTCTCCTTAGAATAACCTTTCAAGCCGTGGAAACTGCTCCTCTAAAAGCACCTGACGCTTTTGTGATTCATCTAGCATCTCCTTATACTTATGAAGTTCCATTTCATCACTAATCTTCTCTTTAAAAAAAATAAAAGACTCAATCTGCCTTGTTAAAGCCACCACCTTTTCACGTTCTGCTCTGAGTTTGTGTTGTCCAGTGCATCTCATACTTGTAGAAGTTTCTCTTCATAATCCCTTTCAGCCTCTCTCAGTTTTTATTTCATCAGAGTTTGGAATCTAGATGATTCCTCAACCTTTTCTTTGTACCTCTTTGCTTCTTTCTGCATTGGCGATTCTGTTCTTCAAAAGTTCCAGCATTTTTATTCTTTCCAGCATGCCTGCGACTCTTAGACGTTCTTCTTCAATCTCTAGATGTACCTTGGCCAGTGCAGCATTATTGTGATTTAATTGCTCCATCAATAGAGAATAGATTATTTCTTCTCTTTCTTCAACCTTGATTTGTTTATCCCTAACATTTCCTAGCCTTAGTTGAGCATGTTCTTCAAGTTCCAACTCGACATGTTTTAGTGCTGCGTCTTTGCTTTGCAACTGCAACTGATAATTATTTATCTCTTCTACAATCCTCTGAGATTTTAGTTTGTAAATCTAGTGTGGTCTGAAACCGATATGAAATTCATTTTCTCCTTTTCGAATTTCTTATACTTATCATTCCCCATTAGCTCTAAGCTTATCATTAGTCTCATTTAGCTGCAAACGTACTTACTTGGAAAAAAATGCTTACATTCATTGAGGTTCTCATGCTTCTAGGTAGAAGCTCTTACATGACAGCTAGCCAAATCTCATGTTTTTTTTTATTACTACTTACATGATTCACTGCTTACACATCTCTTGAGAATGATCATCTGTGGCAGTATCGAACTTTTACTCTATTCCAATTGTAAAAATATGTCGTTTCCATTCAAAACCAAGCAAAAGTCATAAATAAACCTCACTTATGTTCCATTGAGCTAAATCATGGACACGGATATACAGAACACAAGAGGGACAAAAAAACAGAATAAAACCTCAAGCTGTACATGTTCGTGTATCAGGCATCTTTTGATTCCGGTTCGAGAACCTCTATCTTAATGATAAGGTGGTGGAAACATACTGCAAAACAAATAGAGAAAACATAAATTTATCACCATTAGATTATCGAAAAAAGAAAGGGAAAACTACAACTTAAATCTCATATTTATCTTCTTGATACTCACAGGCTTCACTGATAGCACATCTCCTGTGAATGATAATCCATAGGAGAACTTAACTTCCACTCTATTGTAATTGTAAAATCTGTCATTTCCATTGAAAACCAACCAAACATAAGGGAAAACTTAGAAAGTAATTCTTGTGAAGAGAAGAGACGTGTACGGTGAAACATGTATAGATAGAGACAAACCTCTTTGGATCACTAACGTTGATCATGACTTCTCACATGTGTCATAGACCTGATTTTCAAGAAGCCTTAGCCGATATCTACGGGGATAGGAGGTGCCGCCGTTGCAATTCTCGAATTTTCCATTGACTCCTTGTTAACCTATTTTTGTTCCCAATAAAACTCATCTATTCATTTTTCAGTGAAATCATTTCGACAAAATCGGGACCTTGAGAATCCATCACGGCGCTTCCAATCTCCCAAATCGTCGAAGATCTTTGAAGGAATAAATAAATTGTCGTAAAAACCTTTTTCTAATGGATAAATGAAGGTGGGATCGTGGGTTTAATTTTGTACTCAAAATTTTCAACCGTAAGTTATTAAACCAACTTGTTTGGGAATCATCGTGGTTAACTTTTTTTATAAAATCCTAGGTATATATTTATGTTTAACAAAATTAATTAAAAAGGAATCTTCAACGTCGTAATCTCGCCACAAATCTACAATGTCTCCATTGTTGTAATCCCAATGAATCTACCGATCATGCCTTCTTTACTTGCCCGTACGCCAAAGCCGTGTGGAGAATCTCCGGAGTACCTATAGATTATCTATGTGACACCAGCCACACTATTCTCGGTAAGCTTCAATTTCTTCTTGATCTCGCTTCCAATACAAGACTAGGGCCCTAACCGGTGACAGTGGAATTTAGCTTAATTTGCTGAATTTTTGTATTCAGCAACTTTCTTTGAAAACATTTGCCAGATGGGTGAGTAGAATTATGAATTGAATAGTTATTTACTTAATTTTTTTTACGTGCATGTAATTCTTTTTTTCTATCATTGTGTTATTTTGTAATTAACTTTTATTTTGATGTAATGTAATTAAAATTGACTTGAATTAAGAGTAATTTTATATATTTTTTTTTATTTGCCAAGTTGTTGACAGTCTGGTGGTTAAGATGATCCAGCTAATGACTTAGTAATAGGATTTGATTCCTACCTGCTGCATTATGGTAGTTTAGAAAATGAATTTTTGGGTGGATTTTAGGTTATGTATCGGGCCTTGTCGATCATTCAATATTGACAAATTTATTTTATTTTAATTTCAATCGAAATAATTAATGTTTTTTCAAATTTATAATTATAATTAGATACTCATTGGATAATCACTTAGCTATAGATCATGATTTATTGATCAAATTCTCGACAATTAACTATGAATAATATTGTACATGTATTTTTATATTTTAGTTATTTTGGTTGAGACTCGATTTAGCTCGAGTTTCAAATCTTTTTTTTGTTATATGAATCTAGCATCAAGGGTTCAACCAACTACCATAAGTAAAATTAAAAGAAATTCTAGGGGATACTTTAGCTATGAATTTGATTTTGTCGATCTAATTATTTTACAAAATAATTCGGCCATATTCCACATTCAGCTGAATTCAGGTGTTACCATTTGATTTTGAGTAATTCTGCAAGATTCTGCATAAAAAACAAAAAAATATTCTGCCAAATTCCGCATTCAGCACAATTCCGCAGTTACCATTTAGACCCCTAGATCCATTAAATCGAAAGCTTCCATTCTGGATATTATGGAATATCAGGAAAGCACGTAATTCACTACTCTACAATCGCACTACAATATTACCAATTGAGACAACTCTGCGCGCTAGTCGTAACGCACAAGAATGGTTAGCATCAATACAACCAACACCAACTTCGCAGAATCCATCACCATCTTCAGCATCAATGCGAACAAGAGGCTAGCGTAAACCGCCCCAAAACTGGGTCTAGTGTGCATATGATGCTACTCAAACACCAACTATTACTGCTGCAGATTTAGGATGGATTATACGTGACGATTACGGTAAGTTCCTACACGCCGGAATGGGCAAATATCAAGGTCGATCAGCAATTGAAGAAGCAGAATTTATAGTACTTATATGGGCGATGCAAACAGCTTGGGGATTGGGCTATCGTCGGATCGAATTCATCGGAGATAATACTACTATCAACATCATGACCGGGCAACATTACAACCTCTGGCTATATCAATATTATCTCGCAGCACAAGCGTGGGCAGCTATGTTTGAAGCTGTTGTATTCCGATACCATTCACGAAAATTTGATATGTGTGCCGATAAACTTGCCCGTACTATCGTTAGCAATAATGTTTTCTCTTGGCCTTTTTTTATACTTGTCCACTTTTCTTGGAATACTTTGTAAACATGGATTATGATAATGTAATATAAGTATGTGTTGACGGCAAAAAAAAGAAAAAAAAAGTAATTAAAAAGATAATTAACCGAAAAAAGTGAAGAGAACTAAAATGCGATTTCATAATGAAGTTTTTATTGGTTATTTATAATTAGAAGGTTTTTGAAAAATATGACCTCCACTTTAATAGAAGGAGATCGGTGGTGAGGCCAAGGGTGATAATAATTATAGCGCCTTCTTGATATTTTTATCGGAATGTGGATCTATATAACTAGTTCTTATAAATCACTTTTTAAAGTTTTTATGCATATTTTATCATTTAATGATAATAAATTGCAAATTAAAAAAATATTAATTGAATTCATTGAATCACTATTAATGTTTTTTTGTCAACCTAAAATTTCATTAATATGTCTCAAAAAAGGAAGAGTTTACAAGCTATGAACAATAAGTTGATTCTCTGATATAATAAACTATCAGTTTGATAACTACTATTAGTATATAGTTATGAAAAAATGTGTAATACAAAAAAATTATTTATTTATAATCAACTATTATATAGTTTTTTTTAGTATGTACTAATTTTTTTAAAACCTATGAAATAGTCGATTGTAATTAATGTCGTTTGAATATTGAATGAATATGTCATTAGAGTATCTGTAATGGGAGTCTCTCATGGGAGTTTCTCAAATAAAAAATAAAATAATATAATAATAAATAATAATATTTTATTATGAGAGTTTCTCAAAATTCTTGGAACTTCCACCCATAGTTTCTCAAATGAGAGATTCTCTTGTCTTTTTTGAGAAATTCTCTCAATAAAATAATATTATTTATTTTTTTAATATTATTTTTTTGATGAGAAACTCTTGTGAGAAACTTCCATTGTGGATGGTCTTATTAATTTAAACATAATGAATAGGTATTTCACGGTTATGCTTTTGTATTATTCCTTTATTTTTTTTTCAATCTTACTCAAGCAATAATTAGATCGACAAAGCCTGATTTATACCCGAAATCCATATTCTAAAATCTTTTTTGTTTTTCCTTACATCGGGCATGCCTCGTACCTGAATATTTCTAAAGTAACCATTACCACTGAACTACTTGTTCTCGGTATGCAAAATAGTTAAAAGTAATAAATTTCACAAACAACTAACGCTGTAAAGATTTTTTTAAAAATTAACAGTGTTAATTTGAAAATTATCAACAACAAATAACAAAAAATAAAGATCGAGTAACTAAGACCATTTTGTTTCCTGGTCGCTGGCGACTGTAATCACTGACTGCGACCAACGATTGCAATCAGAAATTTAGTTTTTTGTGTTCGTTTGACAGTCACTATAACTAGTTGCAGTGTTGTTCGTTTTGAAATCGCAACATCAAATGCTTTTTTTCTTTTCTTTTGTTTTTTAACTTTTTAAAAATTTATTATAAAAAGTTATATATATTTCTAAAACAAACTTTTTTTTTTGTTAATTTAAATTATAAAATACTAATATTTATTTAGTAAAAAGTATTCAAAACTTTTATGAAAATTAAATAACAAATATTACTATATTCATATATTATTTTAAAAAATATATTTATCCACAATTAAAATCAAATTTTGTAAATTTAGTTTTTTTTGAGTGTTTGTAAATTTTATTATATTATGTATTATATATATATATATAAATTTTTATATTTATTTTTTGGTCGTTAGTGTTGTTCGTTTGACAGTCGCTGGTTACTAGCAACCAATCGCAGCGACCAGTCGCTAAATTATTTAGCGACTCAATTCCAATCGCTGGTCGCTAAATCAGTAACCAATGACTATAAAACGAATAATTTTTGGTTGTAGTTACTTGTCGCAAAACGACCAGCAAAAGAACAGAGCCTAAATAAATTTAGAAGTCTGGATGTTCTTCGTTCTTGTTACTGTAGGTTATTTCCTTGATTGTTTGATGGCCTTGTTTCGCACTATCCTCCTCCTTTTATATATTTGAGATGCCTTAATGTTCTGAAAATAACTCTTATCCATAAATCCTGCTACATTTGTTTCAAGAATTGCGACTTGTCGATCTCGCTAGATTCTCTGATTACTTTATCTTTTTGATACAAGTTCGAGTTCTCCCTATTGCATTTGGGTTTTGATGGATTCGATTTTGAGCCTTATCCGGTTTTAGGTTTTATTCGCTTAGACCGGTAAGAAATTATATGGATCACAATATGAGCAATATATATGATTAGACCATAGGTCATTAGGCATGCAATTTATTTTTCAGTCATTTACAAAATTCCTTAAATTATTTACAAGAAATCTCTATAAAATGACGAAATTTAAGTAAAAATATTGTGGCTTCTGTGGATAAACGTTTATCAAAAGAAACATGGGTTCTCCGGATGTTAGGCTGTCGTATAAAAATTAAGTTTTATTATTGTGTTTGACCGGCTGATATTATTAGTATTTTTCCTTTTCTTTTGACAGCATATCTTGTATATTATATGATTTTGAAATGCAAGTGGACTATAATTACATCGTGAAACAATTTTTTTAGTCTGATAGTTATGATAACTTAGTCATATTCGATTTTTTTCTATTATATATAAAAAAAATAAAAACTAAATTTAGGAATAAGGTTTAGGCTATATATTAGATTTTGTCGATTCAGTTATAAAAAAAAAAAGTTTTTTTAAATGTGATTTCAATGGAGTAAATAGTTAAACTTTTGTAAATCTTGATTCTCCGTTAATTACTTATGCTTTTAAATCTAAGCTGATAATTTAAACATCTCAATTAGAAATTAACAAAATTTTCTTATAATGTATTAGAAAAACCACTAACAAATTATGCAATTATCAATCAGATACTATGAGTCGAATAGTTGATTAAATCAGTAAAAATAAAATTGACTACACGTAAACATTGAATTATACGCTATAACTGTTGGAACCGGGTTTAGCACGAAGGATCTAAACCCAAGATTCCTGATTAAAGGAGAGAAGATTGGGCAATGACTCTTGTAAAGTGAATTGGAGAGAAAGAAGTTAAACCCTTAAATGAGTAGAGATGATTGCTGAATAGAGTTCCTATTAGCTTAATGTGTGTGGTCAAAAAGCTGATCTTCTTTTCGAAAGATTTGCTCCTTTATTTATAGATTACAGAGACGGTTACAAAGTAGATTGAATAAAGATAATCTTACAATTCTCTTTGTTGATGTCTAAGATCAACAAAGGTTTTAGGGCCAAAATAATATTGAAATTAACAAGGTAGAGATTTTCGAGCTAGCTTAAGAATAAAGTTAAATTAGGGTTTTATTGATCGAACACAAGAATAGTACAAAGAGTAAGCTTTTCTCGACTTCGAATTGGATTATTATAATAGGTTGACTCTCGTCCTTTTATAATCGAAAACTAGCTAACTTCTTCCTCTGAATACGCTGCCACTGACCGAGTCCAATCTCCTCTAGCCGTTGCCCGCATGACTTGGAGTTCGGCTGCCTTAGAATATGGGATCCGAGCTTTTTAATGGGCCAGACCTTCTGGGTTTGTCCTCAGATTTACGGTGATTCTTTCATGGACCTTTCGGCCTGCTAATATCGAAGTGGGCTGAAAGGTTGCAACTTGCGAAGTGGGCCGTTGTCGGGCCAGGTACCAACAATAACCCCCAGCTCATGTGTTTTGGCAGCTACGCCAACTCCATGAGCTTTATCTTCAGAGCTACCTTGTTTAAAACACGTTCGATTCTTAGTTCAAATTTGAAATTACTGCTCTGGAACGACTTCGCCTGATATCACAAATTTTTTTAAATTCAAAATGATTCCTTCTTGATAAGCATTATCTCGCAATTCCCTTCTATATATACATGCATTCGATCCTTATTCCTTCAACCACATCTAAAAATTGAGGTATACTAAAGACCACCTATTAAGCGACTATGGGAGAAAATGGTACTTCTAACCGATCTCGCAGCGGCAGATCTCCGGGTACATTGTTTACCTATTTATTTATCGTCTCATTGCACATTCCGCTATTCATGAGATCTTATACGTCCTCATCGGGTTACAGAACTTGCTTATTTACTATCGTTTTCATTTTCATTCATTTTTCAGGTAATTCTCGTGGCTAGAACTCGGCCCCTCACTACGGTGGTTCTCGCCCATGATCTCTCGTGTATCATCGTTCGACATCTACTGACAAAGCCGAGCTTCCTCCTCCTCCGGCAGTCACTTCTGAGGTTACTCCTTCAACCGGTCCTGATAGTGTTGGGAGAAGGTCAGACTCGCGAGAGCCTTCTCCTAAGCGAGCCCGTACTTCAAACGAAGCTCATGAGGAAGAGGAGACCTGCGATCCTGACGCGTCCAGAGATGCTGACTCTAGCGGTGCCTCAACATATCAATATCGTTATGGATCATTGTCCTCCAGCCTAAAGTCTCGGTGGAGTTTTCAGCATAACAGAGACTGTCCGATTCTTGAAGATAGACAAGGGATGGCTATTGTTTTGAGGCCCTTCAAGCCTCGAGGATATGTGAATCCTGCGTTGAGGGATATTGCCGAAAAGACTTGCTACTCAGAAGCCTTAGAAGCTTTCGATTATGTCAGTTTATTGTATCTTTCCTGTTTCCTCACTTTCTAGCCTTATTTCTTATTTATTTTTTCTTGTCCGTAGGCTATTGGTGCGTTTCACAAGTGCGTAGGTGGTTATGAAGCTAGCCTCTCGGGTTCAACTGCCAAGGAGCCTTGCAAGACGGTTGACACGCTTACTAAGATGCTGAGCTTTGCTCAGGCTTGGGAGGCTAAGAATTTGGCTGAGATTCAGAAATTACTCTCAGAGCTGACATCCCTGAATAGCAAAGTCACCAAACTCGAAGACCAGCTGTAAAGTGAACGCGAAGCTCGAGGCGAAGCTCATGAAACTACTATCGAAGCGGCAGTCGAAGCCTCGACGAAAGACTTGGCCGCTAAATACTGCGAGCGCTATGCCTAGCTAAAGGCCAGGCTCGACAGGCAAAACTTGGAGGGGAGAATTTAAGATTAAGGTGGCTGAAGTTAACGCGCGTTGACATAATCGGGAGAATTAGGAAAGGTGACTTAGACCACGACAGCGAGGAGGCTCGCTTATAAGATAAACAGCGGGACCTAGAGCTCGACCTTGAGATAGCAACTGCTTCCGATGTGAGTGGTGGAAATTTATCGGGAGGTTGCGGTCCGGATAATCCGATGGACCTTGATGCTTTGCAGCTCGGTCATCCCGACTCTGCTCATCGCATTAATTAATAGCTGGTATTCTTTAATTTAGTCTGCTTTTTTCCTTTGGTTATCTTTGTAATAATCTGACGAGTTCGTCAGTCATTTGTTTCATTGCTTGTTTTCTGCTCCCATTGTTGTTTTGTGGCTTATCATTGATTTTAAGACAATTATTACTCACATATTTGGGTTTTGTATGGTTGATTTGAATAATTCGTTGTTGGTTTTAAGACAACAACTCGTTTGGATTTCACGCGGTTCCACCAGGTTATCAATCTGGTGACCTTTGCGTGTTTTCGCTTACGGACTTGTAGCCCAAGCCATTAACCTCCGCTTTGCCTCCAAGGCCAGCCGCTCAAAGCACCGCATCTCATTGTGAACAAGTTATAAATGACCTAAAATAGTTAATGGCTGACTTCGTTGAACAAAATAATCAACGAACAGCGTAGATCCTAGCAAGGCTAGATCATCAGGAACAGCGCTTTAACGAATTGCAAGCATCAATTCCGTAGCTGCCACAAAACCTGGGAAATCAGGTTCAAGAATCTATAGCCATAAACGTTAATCAACAGCATAACAAAAATGACAACCTAATAAACAATAACGTGGATCTACCTCCTCGAAACAACATCTTAGAAAATAGCAATCTGTTCGAAAAGGAAATGCAAGAAATACGTGCAATGATAGTGAATCATCAAACTGAACACGCTTGGATAAAATCCTAGATTCACCGCACAACGACCGCCGCCCCAGATATTTAGCGCGTGATAGAGTTGACACGGCAGACACCGTTCACAAATCGAATAGCAAGTATCATTATCAGAGACGTGAGAAAATTAAGATACCAACGTTTGAAGGAAAGGCAGATCCGGTAGCTCACTTAATAATATTTCGTTTAGCGGCAATGAAAGTACATTTTAATAATAAAGAGCAAGATATCGGCCTATGTCGGCTATTCTCTGAGAACCTCGCCGGATCAGCTCTTGATTGGTTCTCATCGTTAAAACCCAATTCGATCGATAATTTTGAGCAATTAAGGATTCCTTAAACATTTTTCAATGTTCATTCAGAAGAGGACTTCAGTATATAACCTATTCGCAATGATACAACAGCAAAATGAACCGCTTCGGAATTATCTGAATCGATTCAAGGAAGTGAGAGCATTAAGCGTAAAAATAACTGACAGTGTGGCCATCTGTGCGTTAAAATGGGTTTATGGCCGAAGTCAAGCTTCCGAGCTGAAATGTTTTTAGGACCGCTTGAAAGTCTAGATGACGCTCTTCACCGAGCTACAAATTCCATTGATTAGGAAGAAACAAATAGATTAGAGCTCGAAAAGAAAAGTAGAAAAGAAGACAGTCACAATGGACATCGCCATAATAATAAAAAGTCATTTAGAGAAACTAGTGAGAACCAAGGAAAACATTCATATGCAGTCGGGAGCTCGTACAAAATAGAAAAATGGGAGTATGATCCATCAAAGTTTTGCGATTGTCATCAAGCTAAAAGGGCATTCCATGGATGACTGTAAAGTGGTTGAACGTTTGAAAAGGGATAATCAATGGAAGGAAGGAATGCATAAGCAAAGGTGTGAGTCTAGAGAGGATCATGACTCAGCCAAAAGAAGACGAGGTAATGATAACGAGCAGTGTGAGTACCAAGAAGTAGAGGTCCAAACCTCAAAGCAGCAAACAAAACATATCGACTTTATCATGGGCGGATTCTACCTCGTCTTAAATTCCATAAATTTGATAAAAGCTCACTAGCGAAAGGTCGAAACAAATTCTCAGCTCGGGTCGAGCTCATCAAGAGGCTGTAATAACATTTAGTGAAAGCGAGACATCGCACCTCGACAAAAAATATGACGATGCAATTGTAATTGCTCTAGAAGTTGCAGGGTTTGAACTCTCGCGAATAATGATCGACACCGAAAGCTCGGTAGACCTACTTTTCTATAATGCTTACAAACGAATGAATTTTGAAGACTCAGAAATGAACTGTGATAAAACACCACTTACCAGCTTCGACGGAAACACGATACTCTCATTAGGAACTATAACGTTGCCCGTAGTCACTCACGAAATTTGTAAGCTCGTAAAATTTGTAGTCGTAGACAAACCAGCTCCTTTTAATGCAATTCTTGGGCGACCCTGGTTATACAGTATGGCTGTAGCTTCAACTTATCACCAGTGCGTAAAGTTCCCGGTCAAGAACGGAGTCGGAGTCATGTGACCAAGTCAATCTGCCTCAAGGGGATGTTATAGAATTGCATTTGAAAAGCTTCGAAATGAAGCCTTATAGCAATTAGAGAAAAAAAGCGTCAATGCTACTGCGAAACCTCGATTAGCATCTTTAGAAGCTGTAGCAATTGACAAGGAATTCCTTGACCGAAAAGTAATAATTGGATTCGATTTAGAACCAGACATTAAAACTGAGCTAATCGCATTCTTACAAGAAAACAAAAAAACGTTTGCATGGGAACCATCTAATATGGTAGGAAAAACCATCAAAGTTACCTCGCATGAATTAAAAGTTGATCCAACATATAAACCAGTCAAAGAAGCAGAGAAGCAGAGAAGCCAAAGTTTAGACTCCCTCGCACCTCAGCCTCGCACTACCAAGGGCGAGGACTGCCTGAAGAACCTTGCCTCGCACTATTGCCTCGTGTGTAGACCTCGAGGATGACATAAATACCTCACCCTTGTGGAGAAGATCTCACCTCGCAGCCAAGCCTCGACCTTCTACCCCGAGGACCAAGATTAGAAGCACCCCTCGGTGCCCAAGCTCGCGCAAGGACTCCGAGGACATATTCACAGATTTCCTGGTTGACCGATTTAGGTCGGTTTGACCATTAAGGTTATGCAAATGACCCTATAAATACCCTCTAATCACTCTCTTATCNATGTTTAGCTGAAAAACTCTCTCTATTTCGTTGTTGCTTTTCATTTTATGCTTGTTAAGGTACTTTTATGTTTATGCTTAAGCTTTAATGGAATGAATTTAGTTTGATCTTCATCTTTACTTTCTTTACTTTTATGTTCTTCATGTTTACACAAATGAAATCTCCCTTGATCCTCCGCTCTCAGCTTATGAGGTGTGAGTAGATTCTTGTGGATCTCGAGGATAGGGAGATCAGAGGTGAATCCACCGATTCACTCGCCGAGCAAACAATGATCTAACCCCGATCTCTTCTCACATGGCTAGGCTTCATGCTGATCTCTACCTGATCAAGAGAGATCTGATTTGGGCCATGTCCTAAGGCTAGCGCCAAAGGAATCGGAGACCAAGTGCCATGTGAGTGATGGTTTGATCCACCGAGGAGAGATCTAGTATGTGGGTTGGCTATTAGATGTATTGGGCTGAACTTGAAGCTTCTGATTTGGTATGATCGTGGCTAGCGTCGTAATGGATCAACCGGATTGGTTAGGGATCTTCACCATAAGAATGGGTTGATTTAGGCTTGTCCGGTCTAGGGATCACTCAATATAGCTCGGCGAGGTCGGATCAGAAAATTTACCGCCGATCAAACCCTCCCTATCCTTTAGATATATGCTTTTAACCTTATTTTCATCTATTGCAATTATATCACTCTATTTTTGATGCATTTCTCTGTTTTAAATTCTTAAATTCTGTTTTTATTTTGTCTTCTAGTCTATTTTGTCCTATTAGCTAGATTGCAAGCTTATTTGATATCATAGCTTATCTTTGTGACAGATTGATAGATTGCTTGAACTAAGACCTAGTAGTAGATAGATTGTTTACAAGCAACTTCTGAGTATTGGTTCGACAAACCCCATTTACTTACCCTATGCTCAAATGATTTGATCTTAAGGACTAAAAACCCTTTTATCAAATTGGCGCCGTTGCCAAATCAGTTTTGCTTGTTCCAATTTATAATTTGCTAGTTTTAGGATCAGGTTTAGTGTCATTGCTATTATACCTTGTCTATGTTTCACTCAGCTTGGATCCATAAGGACCAAGCTCCAATCCTATTGACAAGTTTTTGTTTCTATCCTTGCAGGCCTCGCATGTATCCCTCGCAGCCGAACCCGAGGGCACCACAAACAACCTGAGCTCTACGTCTGTAATCGCTGTCAAGCTCTGAGTTCAGGAAACTTCACATTCCTCTATATTTGCAGGCCTCGCAGGTACTCCTCGATGGCCGAACGCGAGGGTAGCACATAAACAACTTGAACTCAACATTTATACTCGCTCTCTAGCCTCGAGGTTAGGCAACTTTGCCTCCCTCAACTTAACTACTCAACATGGACACTACACTTCCATCCGAGGGAATAATGGGTATGCTACATGCCATAAAGAGGGGACAACAAGCAGAAGCTGCTGCACTCACACGAAAATTTGCTGAAATTCATGATCAAATTGATAGCACATATCTGAAGCTTAAGAGCATCAACGCAAGACTTCAGTAGGTTGAACAAATGCAAACAAATCCTCTACCTGCTCTGCATTCTGCCCAGCTCCTCGCCCGTTCCCCTCACAGCCCAATACAGCGAGGACAGTCGATGATCCGAGCTACAAATGATGATGTTAAGGACTACATTGTTAAAGAGAGAAAGGATAGTTTACTCAAAGAATACACTGCCCAACATGCCACTTTAGGGAATGACAAAGAGCTTCCTCCACGAGCTGGTATGGTTGCTAACACT
>OVBA01004255.1:0-24199 GCA_900406435.1 Lepidium aucheri | reverse complement strand
CAGTTCCAAAAATCCTTTAATCAAATATAAGCGTGAAGATTAAAAAAAAAAGAGAGAAGAGTTTCAATTACCATTTGTCTTCCCATTGTCTTTTTGTCTTCTTTATTTCACCAAAAGAAGAAGAATGTATGATAAGGACTGAGGGGAGGCGAAGAAAAGTATTTGAATCGTCTACCCTTTTTAATATGTATTTTTGTCGAGAGTTTTAGAGCAGATTATGTGGATAATGTATGCTGATGTGGGAACATTTGGAATAGTTTATGAAAGCTGAGTTGGAGGGCTTAAGAGGCCTCAATTTTGTACGTGTAGACTTCTTTATGTTTCAAATGTGCCCACAAAAGGAAATTAAAAAATGTATGTCTTATCATGAATAGTCTCGTTTGTAAGACTTTTTTGGAGTAAGTCACTCGATAGAGAAATAAATATTTAAAAAGAGACATCTCAATAATTCGAGTGAAAAGTATATTGAATTAAAAAACACCAAAATATGAAGTGGTGACTGATCATATTATATAAAAATAAACAACACACATAGAGTATCGGACACATTGGTTCTAAGGAATAAGAGCGAAGATGTTAGAGTCATGAAGGATATGTGAATAATAAAGGTTGAAATTGAGGTAATCCCAGAAACGTGAGAGCCCAAACCTCCCATGTTTTGGGGCTCTCAAGTGACATTTATGTAGTTCCTTCAGCTCTTTGTCAAAATTTTGCTTCACCATCATCACCTGTTTATGTGAATATAAACACTCAGGTCTTACAACAAACTGAAATTCAGCTCTCGCCAGACAAAAAGGATTTGATATGTACAGTTTGCATGATCTTATTTTACCTGAGATGTGTTTATGCCTAGCATTTTTGTCAATGTATCGTTTGGAACTCGACCTGTACTCCGAATGCCTCTTGGAAGACAAGACCGGAAGTCCAGTGCGCATTGCAAGATGTTTTCAATGATGTTAGATATGTGTTGGGTTTCGTCAGATAGGAAACATCTGCAAGTGTTTTGATAATGGGCGGTTAGGTAATATAATGCATTGCATTTTCAAAGAGTATTATATCAGGTCAGTCAAAGTCCAGTGCCACGAAACAAGACTTACATGCGCAGAGCTTCACTTAGATATGCCATATGTACAGACTCAAGATCCATCATATCCTTGACCTGGAAACCAAGAGGAGCTAGGATGTGTAATTCTTATTCAGGAAACCAACCAAAGAGAAAGCCAACCTGGACTCGCAATAATACTATACATCATGCACTTTGCTTTCAGAGTAGCTAGGAAATGATGCTAAATTGCTCCCGGTGAGTTACTTGTAGTGATAAAAAGCTCGTTTGAGGTGCTCATAGTCAACAATCAAATAAAGAATCGTACTTTTCGCTAGCATAACATTTCAGCAGGCAATAACAGAAGCTATATATATATTGACAAAATAGACTGTAGAGTGTAAAGTGTGCTCGTACCTTATGCTTCAGTGAATGAAGGAACTTAGACCATGAAACGTGAGACAACTCTGAATGTACATATTGCTGTAGTGCTGATACGAAATGGTTGACCTGATGCCTGGCACATTGAAAAAAGGCGTTAAAGATACCCAAGTTAACATAGAGACTTCCATCATCTAAAAAATGTATTTTGTATCACACAAGCACATTGATGAAAAAACAATACAAATTTTATCAAAAGACATGCATTATATCATTTTCACTGATATTGAAATGAATGCTTTCAGTTACTCTAATAAAATCACCATACCTAATTATGCAGTCTCATTGCCTAATAAATACTTAGCACTACGAGTCCCCAGGAAATTATGAAGTGTGAAGCTTTTAAATTTAAATTTACCTTAGTTTCATCAATATGTTCAACCACCGGAGTTCTAGCTTCGCTATCTCCTCTTTATTCGTGTGCATCTTATGTCTTACATCCTATATGAACAATATAATCATTGTGCCATCAAAGTCCCAGAAAATGAAAAGTGCTATGACAGATATCACGCAAAATATCAAATAGCATCCTCCATGAAGAACTTAGAAAATTGCAAAACAAAAAGGAAAAATTGTTCAGAGGTGCTATGTCACAAAGCGTGAAAACACAAAGTAAAACCGTTACCTTCAGTGAGCACCAGACATCAGTTAATGCATAGGCAGATAGTTTCACTTGAACCAAAAAGCTAAATACATCAGCATATGCTTCCAGCGCATCACATGTTAAAATTATACTGATTGGCCAGTCAATTCGATAACCCAACCCTAAGAAATCAAAGGAACGCACTCCTGCGAATTTTCACACATCAGTATCAGAAAAATAATTCAGTAGACATAGTAGTAAATTAACTAACTGTCAGACCATACCAATAGTTGGTGATGGGAGATGCATTGTGCCTTGTCTCTTGTACAAAAATAACCTGTCCTTACAGATGTCCCGTTCACATGATGATCTCTGAATTGATGATTCTAGAAACCCTTGGATCTCCGCCATTCTGTTATCTGCCTCTGTAACAAGCCATTTCTAGGAATCCAAATGAGAGAAAACGTGTATAAGCATCATCTAGAGATGTTAAAATTCATCACAATAATAGAGATTGATATCAGACTTACCTGATGCCAAAGGGACACTACAAATACATCTGCCCAATCTGCTAACTCCATAAAATGATATCTGCGAAGAGCTAGCAGATGTTCTTGCAAGCCGAATCCTTCTTCGAGCAACTTGATAGCTAGCTTACTGATAAAGTTATATCTTGTTTTTTGTTAAGGGAAAAGTGATATATGAATAATTATGCCTTGTTAGCATGAGAAAAACATCCCTAAAAAGGAAATGGTTACAAAATGACAAATTATAAACCTAAATATGTATATCTATAACAGATGAAAGCATCGAGAAGGATACTGAAGATGTATTTCCTGAAGCAGACACTTTTCTATAACAAAATCAAGTGGCAATTCAAATGTACCAGAGGAGTTCTGTCTCCAATCACTAAACGCTTCAATTTCCGGGTTATTTGATCTACAAAGCATACCCTCCCATCTACTTCCACCAATTGCATTCGATTTTATTTCTTCAACACAACCTTCTAAAGCGGAAGATAAATGAACGCAAGAATGTTTTCGATCTTCAAAATCAAACCTATCTATGCCACAATCTTGGTTGGCATGGCGACAAATCTTTCTGTCAGTCTGAGAACTATGGGATTCCTCATCAAAATCGATACAGAATCCTACAGGTATCCTTGCAATGCAAGTTTTTGAAGGGTCATCCACAGCAGAAAAATCAAACCAAGGCAAAGATTTTCCTTGGTCCCTCCTGTTTGTGCTTACATGATTCCGCAAGAAATCACATCTCAGTAAAGGATTCATACTGAGAACCTCGTAAGGGTAGTTTACCTTTGTGTCTTTGATCAAACATACTTTAGTATTTTTCAGCAAATCATTTTTTTTCTCTTGTTTTGAACAACTATCACTAGAGGAAATGTTGTTTAAAAATAGGGTCCTTTCATCAGTATTCATTATGTGCCTCTGTTCCACCCTAGCTTCTGAACTAATTTGTGGATCTTCTCTGTCATACTCCGCAGTTTTCTTATCAGCAAAAAATGGATTTTTTGGTAATGCGCCAAGGGGCCATGACTCAATAGAAAGAGGCCCCCTAAATTTATCATCCTCACATACTTCAGTTGACTCTTCACCTTTCCTCACAAAATTATTGTCAATGTAAGCTGATCCACTGTGCTGAACAAGATTCTGATTACAACTCCCATCAGAGGCAACAGAGAAACGTAGAGCTGATAAATAATTTTGTGGAGGTCCCACTAATGTACTTTGTGAATCAACGAGCCCAACATCAGATGCTTCCAAGAAATCCCTAGTCGATGAACATTCTGATGAGCATGACGCATCTATTTCTGAAAACCATCTGTCTTCTGTTTTCTGGTCATCAGAATCTGAACCCCCCTGGTCGCTGAAATCCCAAGAAAATGTCATCAATTCACGTTCAGCATGCTGGAGTAAATGATACATAGAATCAGGCAGAACACCTGGTCAAGTCTACTTCCATAGTTGAAGGAATTAGTAAATTCTCATCCACTGTGAAAGAAATGGAACTTTTCTGATTCTTTTCTCCGTCACCATAGAATACTGGTAAAGATATTGCTCCAGAAACCTACAATTAAACTGTCAATACAAAATACTACTGAAATGAAATAACTTCGTGTTAGTCCAAATACTACAACAACAACAAAATAGAAGTCGAAGATAGCATTTATGGTCCATATACTAATCACTAGCACCAGCTCACAGTCGCAAAAACCAAAAAAAAAGGCGCTTTTACAATGATGAATGGCCTGATAAGAAGGGATCCTTAAGTGCAATGCATATGAAACACTGAGGATGTAGCATACATTTAAGATTTGCATGCACATGAACTTATAAGTTCTTGTTTAACCAAGACATCTGCAAGCTATTGTATCACAGAGACTTGATAATGATGGCAAATTTGACATCATAGTGTATAATGTCAATCTGGATATACAACACACAAGAATTCAACTGAACTATCAGTAAGATATCAAACTACATAGAACGAAATTGATTTCACAACAAAGTAAAGCCCCCCCAATGGCCTATAAAACGAGTAAAGTCAGAACTCGCATAGCAAAGAGAGGGTGCAATGAGACACATAAACAACAAAGACCAACGTTTCAGATATATAAATAAGAGTTCAAGAGCTAATGATTGGTAAATAACAATCAAAAGGACGATACCTGCCCAGGGAACAGTTCAAACGTTTTTGACAAATCACCAATTTTTTCTAGCATACTTCTGTAGTAATCATCTCTTTTCTTTATCATCACTTCTATATGTAATTTGCTGAACGTTATTGGAGATGGGTACCCTGGACTGGTTGTAGAATAATATGTCCAGCAGGGAAGAAGATCTGTGTAATATTTGTGTCCAGATGCTGAAAGATTACACAATTCAAGAAGTTTTGTAATTACTTGAAGCTGTTGACCAGCCCTTAGTATAGGTACCAAGAAGCCGCTCAAGAAACACGGAAGAAGCCCTGCTTCTCGCTCCTAGGGTGCAACAAAAGAAGCAATTTGATACCAATGGTTTAAAGATACAAAGATCAAAGATGCAGTAAACGGTAAAATTATTACCCTCACGCTCTTTAATGGGGAGATGCCATGCTTATTCCAAGAAAATGATGTCGATTGACTAACACATTCCACAATGAACTCCTTGTGAGGATCGTTAAGTTCGGCTTTAAATATCCATGATCTTATAAACTCACAATACGGTTCGCATGTTTTCAGGAACAAAAACTTGAGCATAGCACTGTGAGCAGGATCAGCAACCTATAACAGAAAATGTCAGAACAAAACTTTTAACTGTACAAGCTCCTGGCTCAGTATAAGAAGCTTAAGAAAGAAAAAGTTAACCCGCCAGGTTATGTATATCACTTACTTTAAGCATAACTTGCAACTATAATGACCATATCAAGAAAACCACATCAGAAGGTGCATAAAATTATCTAATATGACAGCTACTGATTTTTATTAAAAAAATCTAGCAGTTAATAATATGAAAAAATTAGCAAGTACAGAGATGCAAAATATAATGACGCAAAGTATCCATCACTAAAATGTAAATGTGAAACAACTGAAATTAAAGGTTCCTCTACGCTACATTAACCAGTAACTATGTGCGTCATGAAAGAACAGGGCGTATAGAAACGTAACTTAGCCTAACCTTTAGTTGTGAATATAAGTAAGTAAGCAGGTCACTTCCTCTGTAGAACCCACAAAATCGTGTGGTTGCTTCACTAATCAGACATTCCCACGGAGAGGCACAATAAGATAGGGCTATATCATAAAAATTACATATGTTTGCAAGAGCTTCAATCTGTGTTCGTAACTCTCTAGTATGCAGAAAAACTTCCAATAACGTTATCTTTGGATGAACGACATTTGTAAGGCAGCCTAACCAAGATGAACCATGGTCAGGCCTATCAACAATGTTTGATGAACGCCTCAGTTCTATAGATGCACATAATGTATCCAATCCAGATATATAGCCTTCTAGAACCTTTCTCACAGCAATAGCAAAAGCCTGATTAACAAGAGTGTAGCAGCTTTTACTATTGGCTTCTTCATTTTCATCAATTTTAACAGCTTTTTCTACATCCAAATTCAAACTTGTGAAATGGTCTATGAACTTTTGGAGAAGAAAGACCAAAGAACCAAAGCAGCCAATGTTCCTAAGAATCTGTCCCAAAGCATCAGTGCTTGACAACCGATGCCACATGCTTGGAATTTTGTGGAGGGTCCTGTCAGCTGGCGCAGAGCATAATGCAGAAGAGAACTGCTCTATACTAATAAGAGAAGACTCAACACCTTGCAGAGCATTCAGCGCCAACCTGACCAAGCTTGATTCCTATTACAAGCAACAAAATGTAAGGAAAGAGAAGTGCTTTCAGTTACTTTGCCGTATGATATACAAAAAATTATCTCGAAAATTAGCCTCGAAATGTAGCCAGAAGTTAGACACCAAAAGCTAGTAAGTTAAGGTTTCCCAACATTGTAATCTTCCTCAGTAATCTATTCCGTAACAAAATTCATGTATATATTCACCTAGATATCGAGCACTAGCTTAGTGCATTTTGGAATCCAAAACCCTATACTAATCCTAATCAAAATCAATAAATAAAACTTATGCTAAACTTACAGAGACAGAAGTAGAAGACGAAGGAGAAGCAGAAGCACGAGTTGGAGGAGGAAATCGACTGTTCTGAGAAGGTAAAGATTCCCAATTCCGCGGAGGAAGGTATGGCTCGTCCACTTTGAGCTTCTCCAGAAGCGAAGCAAGGTTCGTCGCAACCACAGGCATTATTCCCTCTCCGAGTATATTTCACTCTCTCACTTTATTGTCAATTGCCGAGTATCAGAATCAAAGAGCACTGCTTTGACTACGTCGGAATGTTTGTAGTAACAGATGGCTATGGCTTCGTCGAGTTGTTTCTGGGATCCATCTAAGCAGAATCAAAATCATACTTTCCAATCAAAGAGCAAAAGTATTGATTTTTGATTTTGAAAAGCTAGAGTCTGGTTACGGGCTCTGGTATTTTGAAGAAGAAAGGCCTTATATGGGCCGGATTTTTTCTTTTCTGGCCCAGATATATGGGCCTACATCGCTCACAGGTTCTCTCTAACCCTAATCACTCGCAAGCTTTTACTAGATTTTGATTCGTTTCAATGACAATAACAAATGTTTTTTATATAACAGATTATTTGATTTTTAATTCACTTGTTTTAAACACATTACAAGGAATTTGGTACATGCTTATGAGTTGATAGTACACATTAATGAATTATATATGTGCATAATGTTTGGAGAGGATGAAAGAGTTGAGACGCCCTAATGACTCAACGGTTGATTGTCATTTTATTATCATCTCTGCTAGTTCTGATTCAGATAATAACTCGGACAAGATATATGAAGAAGGTTACTACTCTGAGGATTACTATGATTTCTATGGTGACTATATTTTCTAATCGAAAATGCAGTGACGGCTCGTTGTTTTTGTCGCCATAAATTATTGGCTTGGGTTATTTTTTCAGCATTATTAATTTTTTTTTGTCAACATTACTTATTTTTTATTATTAATGAGATTGACCGTTAGGAAATCAGTCACCTGTGTCTATTTTACCAATTAATGATCTGTTTAGTATATATATTCTCCTGTGTTCTTTTACAACAGGTTGTTCTCCTCTGTGTTTGTTTGTTTTGTTTTGTTTGTGTAATGAAATCAAAAGAAAGACATAGAGTATTTACAAGTTCCCAAGACCAAATGTTGGTCAAGGTACGTCTTGTCGGAAAGCCTTCAGATAACTTATATCAAACAGAGAAATACAAGTACAATCCCCACACCCTCACCGAGATGATCTACCCACAAGCTGGTTACATAATTAAGTTCTCATCACCCGTGTATCACTCTCTACAAATGGTTGTACTATCACCTATCTCTTTATTCCCCTCAGATCCCAGAAAACGTGTTTACCAAGCTTAAACCCAAAACTTCACACAACGTCTCTCTGTTGTACTCTGAGAAAAAAACCCTTAAAGAATATCTTCACATGAGCGTGACTTAAATACCAGGTACTTATTCTTCATAAGGTTTAACCTAAGCAGAAATAACAACCAATTAAATCACAGTCCACATGAACCTCTCTTGGACCATAAACATGACCCCAATACAACAACAAGAGTCCAACTCGCAAAAACCGACATTCTCCACCTCGAGTTGACTCTTATCCAACAGAGCTTCTAAAGATAATAAACCTTATTTCTCTGTCAAACCTCCAACAATCACTTGTCAGATACCTCAGAAAATCACATGTCTGATACTCCAGACAANCCCCGGGTGGGACCCCCCCCCCCCCCCGACAATCACCTGTCGGGACCACAACTCAGTGTCCTAGCTAGTGTGAGAATCTGATAACTCTCATACTCTCCTTTGCCTCTTTAAACTTCTTTACCAAAACTAATTTTGTCAAAACATCTGCCAAATATTCCTTTGTTCTAATTTTCAGCACCTCAACTAACCCTTCTTCAATCACATCCCTGATGAAGTGATAACGAGTCTGTATGTGCTTTGTTCTCTTATGGAACACACTGTTCTTCGCAGGCAGATGGCACTTTGGGAATCACTAAATAGTTGAGCTGGACTCTCCTGAAGACTCAATTCACAGGTAACTGATTTCAGCCGCAAGGCTTCCTTTCCTGCTTTCGCTAAAGCCATGTACTTGACTTTAGTAGTTGACAAAGCAACAACCTATTGTAACCCTGACCGCCTGTGTTTGATCTGACTTGAAACACATAACTTGTAATTGATCTTCTCCGATCTAAATCAAAAAATCCTGTTACTATGCAACTCTCTGATTTTGTGAAAGTTAGAACATAGTCTTTTATTTCCCTTAGATATCTTAGAATCCATATAACAGCTGACCAATGTTCTTTGCGAGGTGAACTCATAAACCGACTCACCAATCCAACCGCGTGAGCTACGTCTGGTCGTGTACCAACCATGGCATACATAAGACTCCCGACAACACTATAATATGGTATGTTTTTCATTTCTCTCTCGGCCTCTGCTTGATCCTCCTTTTTAGTACTCATAAGCTTGAAATGAGTTCTAATAGGTGTATTTACTGTTCTTGTTTAAGAAACCTGAAATATTTTCAGCATCTTGGCTATGTACTCTTCCTGATATAACCTTAACACACCCTGGTGTCTGTCACACACTATGTCCATTCCCAAAATTCTCTTTGCTGCTTCCAAATCCTTCATTTCAAATTCACTGCTTAACAGGTCTTTGAGTTTCTGAATTTCAGCTTTACTATTGGCTGCAATCAACATATTATCCACGTATAGTAATAGATAGATATAATTTAGTCTCATCATACCTTCTAAAATACACACACAGATCATGCCTACTCCTTGCATAACCTTTAGCCTTCATAAACTCATTAAACCGCAAATTCCATTGTCTTTGTGACTGTTTTAAGCCATATAATGATCTCTGTAATAGACACACGTCTTCACCTTTAGAAAACCCTTCAGGTTGATCCATCAATATCCTTTCATCCAATTTACCATGTAGAAAGATTGTCTTTACATCCATCTGTTCCAGTTCAAAATTATAATTCACCACAATTGATAGCATAATTCACATTGCAACCTGTTTTACCACAGGAGCAAACACCTCGTTGTAGTCCAGTCCTTCGATCTAAGAATACCCCTTGGCGACTAGTCTAGCTTTAAAACCAGGCTCTTTAACCCCTGGTATTCCTGGCTTGAACTTGTAAACCCACTTACAGCCAATTGATCTCTGGTTTTCCGGTTGTTCAATCAGTTTCCAAGTCTTGTTCTTCAACAAAGACTCGATTTCCTCTTTTATTGCAGCAATCCTCTGTAGTTTATATTTATAGCTAATACCTTCCTAATAAGTTTTAAGCTCATCTTCATCAATCAGCTATGACATGCTCAAAGCATAAGCTACAACATCATATCATCAAATCTGCTAGGTAACTTAGTTGGTGCTCTTTTCTGTTTATCCGTGCCAAAACGTAGTTATCATGCATTGCTTATACTTCTGAATTACTTACAGAATCACCATTGTTGTTAGCGTTACCAGCCTCATAATTTGATCCCTATTCATTTAAAACTCTACCTTGATCTGAACATCCTTCTGATGAGACATGTGTTCTTGAAATTTCTCCTATAGACGCACTTGCTCTAGAACTTTCAGCCATATTAGTAATCTGATCCTTTGGAAGAATGAAACTGACCCTTTTACATGTCTGTTTCTTAACACTCTCCTGTTCCTCAGATAACTGTTTCACATACTTGTAGAGAACCTCTTCACAAAAAATTACATCACGACTTACAATGCATTTTTTTTCCTCACCGTTCCAGATTCTGTATCCTTTAATACCTTGAGGATACCCTATGAAGATTCCCTTTTTAGCCCTTGGATTTAGTTTTCTCTGATCAACATGATAGTAGACTAAACAACCGAATCTCCTCAAATGTGTGTAATCTACTTTCTTCCCTGACCAAACTTTTTCTGGGATTTTAAACTTCAACGGTACTGAGGGCGATCTGTTTATGAGGTAAACAACTGTAGAGGATGCTTCCACCCAAAAGGATTCACCAAGTCTTGTTTTAGATAACAGACTCCTGACTTTCTCAAGAATTTTTCTATTTAACCTCTTAGCTACTCCATTTTGCTGTGGAGTATAAGGATACGTCTTATGTCTCAAAATTATGTTTGCTTTGCAAAAATTATCAAAGATGGAATTACAGTACTCCAGGCCATTGTTTTTCCTCAACACCTTGACCTTCCTTTCACTTTGATTCTCTACAAGAACCTTCCACTCAACAAACTTTGAGAATGCTTCATCCTTAGTTTCAAAAATAGATCCACACCATTCTTGAGAAATCATCAACAAACGAGATGTAGTACTGACACTTAGACAGACTTGGAATCACATTGGTGACTCCCATAAATCTGAGTGCACATACTCAAGAACACCATTTTATGTATGCTTTCCTGTGCTGAATGAGTATTTGTGTGCATTTCCCAAATGCAATTTTCACACTGCTGTAGATGTAACCCTTTATCACTCATATGTCCCAGTCTGCTATGCCAAAGTGCAGTACGATCTCCTATTTTTTCTGCTATATTTGCCTGTCCCAACATAGATTCACCATTAAGGAAATACAGAGTGTTGATATAATCAGCGGCTAACATTTCCTTGTCACCCTTAAACACTTTTAACTTGTAATCCTTTGATTTAAACAAACACCCTTGAGACTCCAACAGTCCCAAAGAAATCAACTTTCTTCTAGTTGTAGGAGAATATCTGACATTTGTGAGTATAACCTCCTTGCTGTTGTGATTCAGGACCTTGATTATTCCAATAGCCGGGATCTCATAAAATCTATCATTACTCATCAGTATTCTGCTACCATCTATCATTTCTAAATCAAACATTAGATCTTTCCTATAGGCCATATGATGGGAACAACCCGAATCTAATATTTATCCTTCCCTAGATGGGTGTTTAGGGACTGTTACAACTTCTGGTTCTGCCCAGTCAGCTGTACCAACACTCGTTTCAGCTTCATCATCTCTTGAATGATAGGAATTTCCATGATTTTTCTATGGAAAATCCTTCTTGAAGTGATCTCCACTTCCACAAACCCAACAAACCTTTTGGTTCTTTATTTGAGATTTACTCCTTGAACCTGATCTGCCATTTGATTTTGATCTCTTCTCAGATCAACCTCTTGATTGAGATCCAGTCAAACCTTCACCGATAGACTTCTGTTTGAGCAAGCCTTTACCCTTCGGCTCATATTCAATAGAATACGCTGACTTGATAATCTCATCAACTGTTGTTGTCTGCTTCCCAGGACTGTATATCAGGGTATGCACAAGGTTTTCAAAACGCCTTGGAAGACTGTTTAATATTATAGATGTCTGATCTTCATCTTCCATCTTTACACCAAGACTTGAGAGCTCAGACATCAACTTGTTAAACCCATCTAGATTCTGATCCAGATTTATATCTTCTTCCATTCGAAAAATATAGAATTTTTTCTTCAGATCAAATCTATGTGGCATAGATTTTACTTGATATGTATTCTCAAGTGTAGTACACATTCCCTGAGTTGTCGTTCCCTTGACAACTTTCCTCAGAGCAATATTAGTCAGACTCATGCTCAACAAGTTCATGACCCTCTTGTCTCTCAACTTCTCTTGTTTGGCTCTTTTCTTCTTTTCAGCCTCAGTTACTTCTACTGTTTTTCCTTTATCATCTTTAGGTTCATCTTCTGATTATGTATTAGTTGATGCATGTATAACGTCATCTAAACCTAGAAGTTCAAGCCGAGCAAGAATCTTGTATTTCCATAAGGAAAAATCCCTCACCATCAAACTTCTCCACCTCAAATCTACCTTGAGTTGGTTCCATCTGATCGTTTACCAAAGAAATAATCTCCTTAATACTCTGCTCTGACACCTCTCTGAAACTTTCTGATGAACAAACCACAGATAATCTTCAACCTTACCACATATCTGATAACCCACAAAAGAAGATACAACTGACTGACTAAAACCCTGCAAAATTCAGTTTAACAATACCGCAAACAGATACCAAGAAACCTGATAATTGTCAACAACTACTAATAACCAGAACAACCCTCTGCAGCCAAGATGAAATCCAGAAACCAAACCGCTGATCAATACAAAGATACACAACACACCATAACTCTGTAACTCAGAAACACCCAGAAAATACCCTATTGATCTCGATCAGAAAACACCACGCTAAGACTGGAACCTGACTCTTATACCACTATTAGGAAATTGTTTCAGTCACCTGTATCCGTTTTACCAGTCAATGATTTGTTTACCAGAAACAGTCTCATGTGTTCTTTTACAACATGTTGTTCTCCTGTGTGTTTGTTAGTTTTGTTTGTGTAGTGAAAGCAAAAGAAAGACATAGAGTATTTACGAGTTCCCAAGAACAAACGTTGGTCAAGGTACGTCTCGCTAGAAGCCTCCGGATAGCTTATATCAAATAGAGAAATACAAGTACAATCCTCACACACTCACCGAGATGATCTATCCACAAGGTGATTACAGAATTAAGTTCTCACCACCCGTGTATCACTCTCTACAGATGTTTGTACTATCACATATCTCTTTATTCCCCTCAGATCCCAAAAAACGTGCTTACCAAGCTTATACCCAAAACTTTACAAAACGTTTCTCTGCTATCGTCTGAGAAAAAAACCCTTAGAGAATATCTTCACATGAGTGTGACTTAAATACTAGGCACTTATTTTTTATGGGCTTTAACCTAAGCCCAAATAACAACCAATTAAATCATAGCCCATATCAACCTGTCTTGGACCATAAATATGAGTCCAATACAACAACAAGAGTCAAACTCGCAAAAACCAACATCGACAAAGTCTCGATCCATAGCAAACTTTTTTCTTTCCCCTTGCATGTGAGAGGAATCAAACTCTAGTGTCTGAGGAAAGCTAAAGTGGCCTCTACTACTCGGCCCCAAGTCCTCAGCCTTTTAAGTTTTGTATTATTTATGAACTGAGTTTTGTATTTGCTTAGGTGTAAGATATGATATCATCTTTATACAATTTTGGACTATGATCATCTCCAAGGGAGGATGCTTTTATTTGAGGTTCATAATAATAAAATATTAATATTTTTACAAAAATTTAGTTTTTATTTAAATTATATTTTTTTTAAAAAAATTTGTTCAATCATGTAAAGACATATGTAGTTTGGGTCTCTAATAAAATTAGATGAGCCTCTTAAACAAGGGACACAAGAGACAATATCTTTTTCTTTTTCTTACCTTTCTTATTATTTTAATAATTTTTTAGTACGATACCCACTTAAAAATCATTGTTGGAGATGCTCTTATGTAGCAAAAACTTTGTGTCAAGCTACATGCGTGTGGGCCAAGCCCAATCTAATCCGTGGTGGGCAGATATGGACCCACAATATTTTTGGCTTTTTTAAAATGAGGTGAAATTGTATAGACAAGAGAACAAAGAATACTTTGATCAGAAAGCACCGATCCAAATACTTAATTCGTTTTATTTATATAAACTTTTCTTACAAAAATCTTATATATGTTGACAACACCACTTTTACCAAAACAAAAGGAAGCTTTGCGTACTTACAACTAGTCTCTTGAGTTTTTCTTCTCATAGACTTTCAACTTAATCCTTCAAGGCTCTAGAAGTGTTAGCTGATATACCTCATTTTTATCGGTTTTAGGCTCATTAATTCACATGTTTTCAGAATGTTTGTTTGTTTTATAGAGTCTTTTGAGGTGTAAAACAGGTTAAATTCGGATTATGCACTCAAACTTGGACAAGGATGAATTAGAGCAGTTTTTAGAATTTCAGCCGTTAAGTCGCGATCGATCGATCCACGTACTTGATCGATCGAACCTCGATATTCAATAAAAGATACGCTCGACCCGTTGATTAACCAAGACCTTTTATTGATCGAGCATTTAAAACTTGATCGATTGATCATCACCCTTGATCGATTGATCAACGAAGCTGACAAGAACAAAACCTAATTGTTTCTATTTTTATACCTATGTTTTCAGAACATACATAAGACCGGTTTTCATTTATTTTAGAGAAGACGATTATTACGTGAGAATAACCTGTGTTTGAGTTTTGGGAGAGAGATTTCGATCTTACACCATTGGAGAAGAATTATAAACCCTCTTATTTTAATACAATTCATTTTTGTGCTTTTAATTATGTTTTGCAATTTAATTCTCTTCACTATGTCTGAGCAGTTCCCAAATCAAGTTTAGTATTTTCTAGGGTTGCATAGAATTGATGAATTAGGAACAAATATGAATTGTTTGATGTTTTCTCCACCTAATTGATACTCTTAATGCCTAGATTAGAGTAGCTAACTAATCTATGATCTTAGATTACCTAACATTCCAAAACCTTGTTAGAAATTGGATCCTCCTTAGGTGACCAATCAATCCTTAACAGCGACAACTGATGTTAAGGTTGATTGTAGACTTATCAAACTTGATCGATAATGCATATTAACCTCCTGGTACCAATGATAGTTAGTATCACTAGGTTGCTAGATATAGTAATTGATACCACAATAGTGAATTGGTTATAAATTTATATCTGAGTCGATATTGATGAATGAATGTTGTCTGAATAGTTTCCTGATTCGAATTCCCTAGTTTCCCAAAAAATTTCCTAAGCTTGGTGTTTTAATTCATTACTTGTTAATCGATAGTTCAATTTTAATTCAGTTTACAATCAACTTTCTATTTGTCTTAGCTCTAGCTCAGTTTCAGTATTGATAGTGTGATAACTTGGTCTGTGTGGATACGATCCCTAGATTACTAGTTGATTTGTTATGCACTTGCAGTAGATAGCTTAGGGTTAGAAATTGATCACATCATTAGCCGCCGCTCAATCCTCCTCTCACCTTTTTATACTCCAAGACCTAAACCTAGAATCTTGTGTGATCAGACAGAAATGGAAAACTCTCAACATATGGTAGTTTCCATTTCTGTCAATCCGAGTAACAGCCAACTGTCTCAACATGTTCTTGATGATCAGTCTTCATGTTAGTTCCTTCCTTCAACTTTTCTTGTTCCTTTTTGACCAGAATTCACGCATCTTCAAGAGGGTCTTGTGTACCAATCCGTTGTGGATTGTGGATCTATCATATCAGGTTTTGTTTGTGGATTTACAGGTTTTCTAAAATTCTAGTTATTAATATTAGAAAGGGTTGCATAAGTTTAGAGATAAAACCCTGAGGATGTGGAAATAGTACTTCAAAAACTCCCGTGAGAACTAATATCATTGATCATGCTCTGCTTTAGAACTAATGATATACTAGAAAGTGGAAAACAATCAAAAAGTGTGCAGATCCTAGCGTTGCGTCTTTAAAGATCCCTCAATTTGGCAGACGATAGACATGCATATTTTGAGAGACTTGGGAAGCATATAATTTTCGTCACACAGTAAATTGTAGCCAAAGTAGCTTGGTTAAGATTGTATTGGGATATTGAACCCTATTGGGTCTTTGATATTTAGATATTAACTAGGTAAATTAGGTTAAGTGTTCCCTATCATATTGTGATATTGGGCTATTTTGGGTATTTGACATTTAGATATTAACTAGGTGAATTAGGTTAGTAGTGTTCTCTAATATATTGTATCTATATAAAGCTTTAGCTTCTATGAAATTCAATAAGAAACTATTTTCACAAATCTTTAGGCTTTTTGACATGGTATCAGAGCTTAACCTAAATTCTTAGATTCATGTTTCGATTCTCTATTATGTTTTGAGATCATGAAGATTCAGACCATTGATGTAAGAGATAGTGCCTATGATGAAGATGTCGTTTACAAAAATCGGAAAAGAAAAAAAAAGAAAGGCTTGATGATGTTTATGTCTTTTTTGTTTTGGTCAAAACTAACCTAATTGCTTGAGAAGAATATTGCAGGTTACTGGTGATGATTCCAACGGATACAATGTTGATCTGGTGGTGATAAATTTGAATCCGACTATACAAGTTTCTTCACGAACAAGATGTTTAAAGAACGACCCAAATTTGTGTTTCTGCTACCCTACGATTGGGACAGCCGAGTATAAAGCCGCGAAGATGAGTCAACGGCCGAGTATAACACCGCAAAGCAAAAGTGACTCGACATCCAAGTATAATGTCCCAAAGATGACTCGACAACCGAGTATAATACCGCAAAGATGATCCGATGGCCGGATAGAATACAACGACTTGTCCAATCTCACACGTGTTACCATGTATGAGTTTTTCAGAGAGTATTGGGATATTAGGTCCTCTTGGGTCTTTGATATTTAAATATTAAATAGGTAAATTAGGTTAAGAATTTTCTGTATCATATTTTTTAGTCTCTATGAAATTCAATAAAACCAATTTCATAAACTCCTTAGGTTTCTTGACATATCGAAATTGGTTCTGATGAACTTCACAATTACATGGCAAATAGGTTCTATCTTTTGATTTTCTATTCATAAATGGAAATTTGTTGTGGTATGCTAATACTTGGCTTGAATCTGATATGTCTCAGTAGTTTGAAATGAGCCTTTGAAATGAGCCTTCTGTTTCATTTACTGTAATTATGAAGTTATGATTGTGTTTGGAGGATGTTAATAAAGTTTTTTCAAATGAGGTTAGAATATTCTTCTTCTTGTTATGTTTCATTAACTTAAAATAGAACGACATATCAAACTCCTTGGTTTAGGTTTAGTTTAGTTAAAATCAACTGTATATAATAGGATAGTCCAGTTAAGTTTTTACTTTGAGTAAAATTTTTTTTTGATAGAGATCCGAAAAATATAATGAAAAAAATTACTCACTTAGAAATTAGAGAAAAATATTTACTGAACTTCATCTTTTTACTACAACAATTTCACACCTTTTTAAAATGTTGTGATGTACTCTTAATCTAAACCCTTAAAGCAAAACAATTTTCTCTAAGACTTAACAATTTTGTTGAAAATAACCAGCTATTTTCCTTACATGTAGTGTTTCTATAACTCGGTTTAGTATTTCCAATACAATACATCTGAGAGATGAAATCAAAACATTGAGGAACTAGTGAAACTTCAAGCTACTTTATAATAGAAAAACAGTCGTGATCAAATTCCACAAAGAGAGATCGCATAATATTTATATGATAATGTTCAAATCTTTATTTACTAAACTTCATCTATTCCGTTAAACAAATGTTTATATAATAATTTTTTTTTAAAAAAAACTTCTAAGCATATAAAATACTATCTATAAATAAACACACAAGATACTATAAAAGTAATACAAAAATTCATTTTCTTAAATTGAGATCCCAAATTTAATAAAAACTGAATTTTAACAAAAAGTTTATGGAAAAAAAAACAATTGAATTCAAAATTAGATTATCAAAATTTAGAAACTTAAGATTTTTAAAAAAACATAAAATTACAGATTAGATGGCAAAAAAAACTAATAACTAATTTCTTACAAAACTATAGTTTTTGATTTTAAAAAACTAGAAATAAACTACAGTTTTTTTTTTGGTAAGAACAAAATTAGAAATAACAGTTGGCAAAAGTTAAAAAAGAAAAAGAAAACTAGATATAAAAAAGCTGAATATGATGAGGAAAGAAAAAAAAACTTAGAAAAAGAAAACGCAGAGGGTACAATAGTCATTTCAAAAAAGCACATCTGTAGCTGCGGATCTCATTTTATAAACAAAACATTCAACTCACACGCGCTTTTAACGCTTTCAAGAGGAATCGAAGAACAATACAACACAAATCACAGCGAATATTCTCGAGAAAATCCCAGAAAAAAAATGGCGGATCAGCTTACCGATGACCAGATCTCTGAGTTCAAGGAAGCTTTCAGCCTATTCGACAAAGACGGAGATGGTCTCTTCTTCTCTCAGATCTCCTTCTTTTCCTTTTCTCTTCGTCGTTCTTAAGCATTTGTTTGGATGGTTATCTGATCCTGATTTTAATTTGTTTCATGGTTTTTAATTCGCTTAGTATATGCTTTGCTTCTTCAAATCTCGACCGTGTTTAGGGTTGCTTTGGTTCGTAATTTCACTTTATCAGCTCAATCGTAAATTAGAATAGTAGAGATCGTTTTTGTTGTTGTTGTTTCTCTGTGATTTTATGTTCGTATCTGGACTTGATCTTGTGATAATCATCTCGATTTGAATATATACAAAATATGCTTGCTCACAAAATTTAGCGGCATTATGCTTTTAATTTCAATTGGAAACAAAGATTGATGCGCAGATTTTTCTACTCAAATCTGAAAATCAAAATTTCGTCTCATCTCTGTTGTTCTGCTCCACATTAGTTAAGAACTTGCAAAGTTCTACTGTTTTGTTCTATTGTATTGCATTGTTCTTAATTACTGTGTGCGTCTCTTGGCCTTCATTACAAAGAGACTTGAAAAACTGGTTCTTGTTGGATTGTTTGGTAGAAGTTTCTTTGTTAACTGCGTTTTAACTTGTTGTATCTTCATTCCTCGAACTGAGAGCAATTTTGAGTTGTGCTTTCATTTGGGATTCTGACATGAAATATCTGGTTTCTTCGTATTCCTGATCTTGTTATAATGTTGGCTATAGTAGAGATCACAAACTGATACTTGGAACTTGCAATCCGAAATCTAATTGTTCTATCCAATTTTGGTTTTGATTGCAGGTTGCATTACCACAAAGGAGCTCGGGACAGTGATGAGATCACTTGGGCAGAACCCAACAGAAGCCGAACTTCAGGACATGATCAACGAAGTTGATGCAGATGGGAACGGGACAATAGATTTCCCAGAGTTCCTGAACTTAATGGCACGCAAGATGAAAGACACTGATTCAGAGGAAGAACTTAAGGAAGCTTTCAGGGTTTTTGACAAGGACCAGAATGGATTCATTTCAGCAGCTGAGCTTCGTCATGTGATGACAAATCTTGGAGAGAAGCTAACAGATGAAGAAGTTGATGAAATGATCAGAGAGGCTGATGTTGATGGTGATGGTCAGATCAACTATGATGAGTTCGTCAAAGTTATGATGGCAAAGTGAGATTTTTCTTGTCCCTTCAAATCTCAAATCTGTTTTTTTTTTTCATCTTTAAACTGGAAAATAAGGGTAATTTATTGAATAGATTTTGCTTCCTTGTTTGTTTCGTTAATCGTGATTTTTTGCGTTGCTTCTTTTATTTGATTGCATCTTTGGTTTTGTTATGTCTCTGAAGATTGAAACTCATAATTCGCTTTTTAGTCTCTTGACAATTTGATATTATTTTCTCTCGTCTTTTGTATTCTATTAGATTGAACTTCGTTGAGATTATTGACTAATAATCATGTCCATATTCGAATTAATGGTTCTCATAGTTATCAAAATTTAAAATGTCATGAATAATAAAACAAAGCGATATCAATGATTTTAGTAATTCTCACATTAACAACTCGGAGAGCTACACAAGTCAATAGTCATATATAGTCACAACTCTAGTATATTCTAAATAGCACCATAAATTTAAAAGTATAATAAGGTAAAATCATTGCATGTTCATTTTTCCGTTACCAATTTTTAACCACTTTGTTTTATTTTTGTTCTCAGTCATGTTTGGGGGTGCGCAAGTAAAATGAGGAAGAAAAAGAAGACCAAAAATGGAAAAAGGAATGAGATTCAGCAAAAACTCACAAAGCCAAAGTCATTTCAAGTTCCTACTCGTTTGAATCTTCTATGCCACGAACCCTTTCTATTAATGTTCAATTCTTTAGCTCAATGTACCTATAGATCAAAAAAGAACTTAAAACAAAGATATGTCAAAAGCTAGACTTGTATACAGATGTTTGTGCTCTCCTCGGTACAATGATTTAGTTCGAGAATCTAAGAATCTTGTATAAAATTACCGAACAGATGACGAGGTTAAAACTATTTATTAATATTAAAACTTTTTGAGTTCGATTCGGTACAACTGTAGAGATATATTAGAAAAATATCTAGGTGAAATTGTACATACTTTCTGGTGACGATTCGTCTCTCTTTTATAGGGTGTCGTACCGTATGAGTCAGTGATTTAAATGGGTTTGGGCCCATTCTAAGTTTTGAATAGGCCGTGAGTGGTAATTTGTCCTTAATTATTATTAGGCTCGCCTAGGTTACTTGCTGGGCCTGAATTGTTGGGTAAGCCCAACAGACAAGACAAAATGATCAAAAGAATAGTTTATTGGGCCTTAAGAACATAAAGCCTGCATCAAATATTAGTCCATTAAAGCCCAATATTCAAATAAAGTCTTCTTTGACTTTTTCGCCTGCAAAAGACCAGAAAAAGCAGAGAAACGTTAGACAGCAAAAAGCGTGACCTTGCAGTACGGATTTGATCACACTCAGAGAGTGTCAAGAACCGACCTAGGGTTTCAACCACTGTTTTTAATTCTTCACTGAGACACAAAAATTCCTCAGTTCTCTTCTCTCTGTACCATCTATCAACGTTTTTTTTCCTCTCAACACTCTGTCTCTCTTTCTTGCTTCCAAATATCTTCCATGGCTGTTTTGTTTCCACGTTTCTTTAAGGTTTTCCTCTCAGAAGCAGCCTCTGAGTCTATGGTACGAACCTCTCTCTTTCACTGTCTCTCTTTCTCTGAAGGAATTAGAATTTCCATGGTGTCTAGGATCATAGCTCTTGATATTTTTTGGGTATCGATCCAGGTTTTAGTTTGTTTATTAATTATTGGGTTTCCTTTGCTCGATTATTACAAATTAACTGGGAAGCATGTAGAGATTCTGGTATTAGAGGACGATATTATTGTGCTAAAAGAGATGATTTTTGGGTTGAAATGTTAATATGAGCTAAAAGATTTCATTTTTTTTCCGGAAAATAGTCACATTTCATGATCTATGGATTGGTGGTGCTTTGAATGCCAAGTTACAATGTCGCTTAAGTTCACATAGCTTGAAAAATCAGGAGGAAAAATTAGACTTTTCTTAGTGTTTATTTGTCTCAATCGAGAGTTCTTCATTTGGTTCAAATTTAGCTTTTTAATCTCTGTTATTATTTAAGTTATAATAAGTAATTTTTAGATTTGCATTTGTGTTGTTTGATCATCAGGTGATTCCATTGTCATTCATGGAATATCTTAGTGATCCATTGCCAAGTACAGTGAAACTCCAAGGTACCGGAGGAAGATTTTGGACAGTGAACTTGACAAAGAAACGCAATGCTGTGTATTTTACAGGTGGATGGCCACAATTTGCAGAGGACCATGATCTCAAGGACGGTGAGTTTTTGACATTTGTGTACGATGGTCATCGAACCTTTGAAGTCAGTGTTTTTGGTCGTTGGGGTTTTAAAGAGACCAGAGCTGTAGCAGAGATGATAAAGATTTCTGAGTCTGATTCTGATGAAGAAAATGAACAAACATTAATGGATGTTGATGATTACGATAGTGACGAAGAGTCGGAGAATGTTGTAGGTATGACAGCTTATTGAAAGTATTTGAACTTGCTGATTTCCAAAAACACAAACTAATACCTGTTTTTGTTTCAGTTACTGAAGGGAATACAACTACTCCAAGCTTTTTTACTACCCTGAAGAACAGGATATATGAGCTGGTAAAATCTGACAAAAGATAAGACCTTAGATACTTTAAATGCTTATCTCTTATCTTATATATTGTGTTGGGGTTTTGTTTGGTTTGTGTGCAGTTGATTCCAGCTAGTGTTGTAAAAGATCATGACCTTACGTTTGGTGAATCTATCAAGTACATTGATGAAGAAGGTACTTTAGAAGGGGAAAGAGGAAAATGGGCAGATGATAGAATCTGTTTCAAAGGATGGGACAGAATTTGCCGAAGGAATCGGCTCACAAAACATGATTCTGTCCAGTGCAAGCTTCTTCATCACCATAGGCATGTTCATTCTATCAGAGTCCATGTCTTGCGTGGAGCTGCTTTGAGTACCTGAGGCTTTTGTTTGTTTAGTAGTGTTCTAATGTCTATCCTAGAAACCTTGTGAACTTATTGCTATATACTGTTGTATTTTGACTGCTAATATTATATGTATAATGTATCCATGGCTTTTTTTAGGAAGTTTACATACCAAAATAGCATGGAGTTGGCGGTATTCGAACTTATCACCTGATTCCAAGTTAGATCAAAGACAAATCATTTACCTACATATCTTTATACATTTTTTGTGGAACTGTTTAGTTTAAGCCATAATTAATTTGGTAATATGTAAATCTATATTTACTAGATGATGTCCCGTGCTATGCACGGGTTAGGTAATATTTGTTTGTTTTATTTATTTATTTATGATTTGATTTGTATGTGTAAATTTATTAATTACTTAATTATATATATATTTGATATATTAAAAATAAATTATAGTGATCACCAATATCTGTTGTACACGGAATAGATTTTTTTATTTCTGTTTACTTAAGTTTTGATGTATTACAATTTTACATATAAATTTTATTGACTCGTATTATTTACGTTTTGACTCATGTTCATTTATATTTTAGACTCGTTTATAATCTGGTAAAGGATCTGTTGGCAGTGCTTGTGTACATGAAAGAGAACTTGAAGTTATGAGTAAAAGTACGGTAAGCTCGAGTTGAAGGAGAACTTGTAGGTTTGTAATAATTTTATTACTTCATTGTTCAATAAATTTTTTGAATTTAGAAACCAATTCATTATTCTTTACTTTACAACAAATTTTATCACCCTAAAATATATATATTTTTTTGATGAAAAAAACATATATCATAGAGTTTTTTTGTGGTACTGGTCCCACCTTCTGGGCCCTAGATCCCACATGGGTATTTTATTTTTACTGGAGCATTCTGAGGCTATTTTGTTCTCACCCTAAAATATATACATATCAATTAATTAGAAAATATTTTAAATTATTATATAAAGTATTAACATAGATAAATTATTAATAATGTACCTTAAAATTATAAACAATCATATCAATCGTTTGAACATGTACTTAAGTGTAATTTTCTAGAGTTTTAGAACTTTAACTTTAATCCTCCAGGTTTATTTGTTGGGTTTCAACAAAAGAAATTTAGAAAAATATACGATGGAGAAAAGGAAAAATCGAGAGAAAAAAAAGTACAAAAAATATTTGATGTTATTAAATTTGTCCTGAGATATTTTTTATATAGACTTCAATTAAAATTTTTGTTATATTAGAATTAAGAATATCATTTTTTTTTGATTTTCCCTAAGTATAAAGTATTTGGATTTGAATTAGGAATATTTCAATAAAATGTTTTTTTGTTGTTTTCTATTGTGTTCAACAATAATATTTAAATTAAAATTCTTATGAAAATGCAAACAAATTTTTTTGATAAAACAAACAAATTCATCTTAAAATTCTTATCAAAATCCAAACAAAAGATTTATTTGTTAACCAACAAAAATCAAATCTTAATTGGTTAAAAAANATTTTATTTGGTTAGATATTTCATTTTAAACCAACAAAAATAAAATCTTAACTGGTTAAGGTTTTCTTTTTTTAGCAAACAAAATTCAAATCTTAATTGATATGAAATTCTTT
>OVBA01004254.1:0-24201 GCA_900406435.1 Lepidium aucheri | reverse complement strand
AAGGTTATTTAGCAAAAAATTTAATCATTTAATAATTATTTATTTTAAAAAACTTTAATCATAAAATAATTAAGAAGTAGACTTCTGNATAATTAAGAAGTAGACTTCTGTTGAAGTCTGTATTCCAAGTAGACTTCAAGAGAAGTCTACTTTTTACCCAGAGGGTATGTATGTAATTGCACATCTGTTTTTTTGTTTAGTCATGGAGGGTAAAATAATAAATTCACTATCCTGATGGATTACTTTTGCAATAAAATTCAAAAGAGATTAGTTTTTGCATTTGATTTGAAATTTTGGGTTATATTTGCCATTACCCCTATACAAAAATAGTACATGTAAGCAATTCAGAAGACAACGTAACAATCACTAAATCTCTTGCAGATTTTACTTACATGTTTCTATTTCTTCTATGTTTGCAAACCATGATTTGAAAAATAATTGATATTTGTCAACATTCTTTTGAAGATTAGTTAGATTTCAATGTTCTCACGAGTATGTTATATAATATCATGGAACTATATTTATTTGAAAATATATTGGTCAAGAATCTATGGTGAATAAATTTTTTTATAACAACTATTACTCTTATTATAAAGATAATTACACTCAATAGATCAAACTAGTAGATTTTTAATTAGTATTATTGAAGTCTATCTACTGTTTCTAGATGATGATACACAATAACTTATCACCCAAAATTTTACGATGTTAACACAACTCTAGTTCATTGTCTCATTATTGATATTGTTCTCACACTTGCTAATAATGGTGAAAATATGACCATGATGAAGACCTTTGGAAGCGTCAAAAAAAAATATTAATGATTTCATCAATAACTCAGATTATGACCTAGTTACTTCTTGTTTGATTAATCTATTTCTCTAATAAATTATGTTCATTATTTTTTTCAGAATAACTTTTTTTTTGTATTTTTATTGAATCTAAGATAACATATTTTACTCTAAAATTTTTACATACAAATTTTAAGTTTTTTTGTTTCTTGGTGTGATACAAAATTTTAAGTATTAGTATATATATATATATATATTCGATATTGAAAATATGTCATCATTTAAGTATTAATTATATAGTTATTTTGAGATTTTAGTAGTATAATTAAAATTCAAAAGTTGCTTTGATGATAAAATTAAATTTAACATATCATTTAATAAATAGTTATGAAAAATAAAAATGTTATTATAATGCTAAATCAGATAAGTCGATTATGGCATAGTCTAAACTAATGTTTCCAATGCAGAATTATTAGAAGAAACTCTTTGCAAATTTCGTACAGCAAAAAATCAATAACTTGATAAGTTTAGATTAATTGAAATAACTATACTCTTAGATTTATCAATTACATTTGAACTCTCTATTAAATTGAATTAAATAACATAAGTAATTTGACATTTCATTTTATAAAACAGAAGAGCTTAAGAAAAAATCTATTTTATTTGATCTTACTATTTTGATAAAGTTATATAGGCACAATAATATATATACATATATATATATATATATATATGTGGGGCATTTGAAAAACAATGCAAATTTATCACTTCTATCTAAAAATTTCAAACAATTCTAGTTTTAAATTTTTAGTAATTTTATTATTACCACTATACTAAGTCAAAACCATATATGACCATACACAATAATATATTTTTACATGCATGAAAAACAAATGATAAAAGAGAGTAAATAACAAATATGAAATAATTAAGATTGTCGACAGATTTGTGACTAAATTACTTGAAATTGCAAAAGTAAGAATTAATGTATCTAAAAGCTATTATATAAAATGTAAAAGTATTATATACATTATATAAAATGTAAAAGTATTATATACATTATATAATAGCTTTTAGATACATTAATTCTAACTTATACATCACGATAGCTTTTAATGAGCATGCACAAAACCTTAACACTTCTCAAACATCACATCTTATAATCCACTTAACTCCATTCCAATGTTCCTTGTTAGGTGATCTCATGATATTGTTATGAAGACCAACTACATAGGCCAAGTGAGGACATGAGGCCCACAATTGCATACATCAAACTGCCCATATCACTAGCATAAGGTATTCTATCCATTTCGGCTGCTGTTTTATACTTTCTTTTGGTCCAGTGAATAATTTGAAATGACAACCCATACAAATCTGAACTGCCTTCGATTTGCCAAATCAAATGCTTTTAGTATCTTCACCATATAAACATTTTGTCTCAACTTTTTAAGATACCAGTTTCTCTTTCCCTAGTGATATCCATACACAGAATCTTCCTAGTTACACCTAGATCATTCATTTCAAACTCATTGTTTAAAAGTTTCTTTAATTTATCAATTTTTGGTATCTCTTTAGATAGACTCAAATAGCAGATAAACTCAAATATTCTTCTTGTATTCTTTGAAATACACACAAATGTCAAAGCCATTTCTTAAATACCCCTAATAATAAATGAAATTTTTAAATACCGAATTCCACTCATTTGATGCATGCTTCAATCCATACAATGACCTTTGAAGTAAACGCACATTGCCATCTTTATCAAATCCTTATGATTGCTGCATATATATTATTTCATTCCAGTTATCATTTAAGAAAGTTGTTTTAACGTTTATTTGTTCTAATTCCATATCAAAATTTACCTTAACTGAAATCATTAACTTGATTATAATGTGTTTTACGATTGAGAAAAAAATTTCATGATAATCAATGCCCTCTATTTGAGTGAAACCCTTTGTAATTAGTCTGGTCTTGAACCTTGGTTTTTCAACTCATAGTATGCCCGATTTAATTTTGTAAATCCAATTGCAACCCATTGATTTTAGCTCATCTCACATTTGACCATGTGTGATTCTTATTTAAAGAATTTATTTCGTCCTTCATAACAACTATCCAAACATCAGAACTTTCTCACTAATTGCTTGCATGTAAGTTTTAGTTCCTCAAAGTCCAATGCTCATCAACATTTAATGCATAATACACCACATTTGTTTCCACAAACCTGCTAAGTCTTCTTATAACCCTTATGTCTTTGTTTCTTGCCATAAATAATCATCATATGCATCATCATCAAATTCTATATCTGATTCCTCTTGTGGTTCTATTGGCTGGCCAATCTGGTCTTGAATAAATCTACCTTCATCTGCAGCCATTACACTTCCACTTGGTTCACCAATTTTAGATGAGTCTGTAGACAACACAAAAGTCAGTTACTTGACTTTCTTTTCCGTTGTATTTATCTTTATATTAGGCGAGATATTAGGCTTAGATATGAAAATCTTCCATTATGATAAGTTTGCTTGGTGACTAAGCTATAAGCTAGTCTATATATTGTAACTCGATTTCATTGGAATATCAAGAGAATCTTGAGAGCAATACCAATCTTGACATAGTATTATAGCTCCTTTTTAATCCAATTATGATTTTACAAAGACTAATTTTCAAAAACTAGTTTTTAGGGTTTTTTTTACATTTTCAGTACAAAAACTAAAAACCAAATTTTGGTAGTTTTTGCTCCTCAAATTAGAGAGGCTTGTTTTTTTTTTTTAAATTTAACAAATATAGATTTTTTGTTTTATTATTCTATTGCTTGTTTGACAAAATTTTAGACAAACTTACTTATATTTTAAGAAATCCACCGTCTTCTTTTTTCAGTTTCACAGATATATTTGAAAAAATAATATATAATTCTTAAAATAGTTTTTGACTTAACCCAAAATTTATATATATATATATATATATATAGTTTTTGAGTTTTTATTTTGTATTATTGTGGGATTCTCGATGATAATAATTGTTTATGAACCGTTGTATTTTTTCTTGAAATAAACTTTTATATGCATATTTTAATTTTATATATTTTAAATATTATTTATGAAATTTTGGCAAGTTTTTATATTTAATTATTTTATTTTCTGGCCAAAAATATTATTACTTTTTTGGTTAATATTGGAGCACAACTGACTCGTCCATTAGCCAACTTCCTATATGTAGGCAGTAGGACTCGATCCAGAAATATGAAAGTGCGCATGCTTTTAGTGAACTTGCCACTTACTACTAAACTAAAGACCACTTGCATTAAAAATTTTATTAGTTAAATGTAATATTGTATTTTTCATAGATTTAGGAAAAAAATATTTGAAAACAAATATATTGAAAAAGAGAAAAAAGGTTAAGTTGAATAACAAAATATATATATATATACATATATATTGCCATTCATATATTTGAAAAATTAAATTTAGTGTAAAAATCAAAAACCAAAATCTAAATCAGAAACCATAAATTTTAAGTAGCCTTTAATCTAGTGGCTGGTGGTAAATTCACTAAAGATATGTACATATGCACCAGAGATCAAGTTCCATCACTTACGAAATTTATGTAGGAATTTGGCTAATGGGCTGGCCTTTGTGGCCCATATTTGCCGTTGACAAAAAAAAATCAGAAACCATAAACTAAAAAATTAAAAACCAACCGGTTTGCCATTGATCAGCAAAGAGTATTTTAGAATGAGAATGAAACATGGGCCTAAAACTGAATACTGAGGCCCAATTATAACGATCGACGTTTCGATTCGATTCTTTCCCTTATCCGCGTAATACTTTTGTCTGACTGAGTTTGAAATCATCCGCATCAATGGCTGTTTTCTCTTCTTCTACTGCTTCTGGTTTAGCTTCTACAATCTTCTACTCTCCTTCCCTAAACCCTATCACCTGTCAAGTAACTCTCTCTTCGATTCGGATTCGTTCCTCCCCTCACGCTTTCAAGGGATTTTATAGTCTCCGACGCCGTGACTTCCAGCGCTTCTCGCAGAATGTTACAGCCAGTCGATTCAATAGCTTCTCGTGTAATTGCTTATCGGCCGTATCCACTAGCACTATCGATTATGAGGTGATTTTTTGGTATCTACGTTCGGTTCATTCACTGCTTGAATTTTGATTTCTCTTTCGTCTTTTTTATTTTTTTTCCTCTAACTCCACTCAACGAATTGTTAACTAACTCTAATAGTATATAGTGTTGAAGTGGCTCTTTTGAATCAATCTGATGGAAATTTGGCTTTACATTTCCACTGCTAAACTAGTTGCTGGTTTATAAGTCTTATTGATTAAAATGGATGTTCATGGAGAATATGTAATGTTTATGCCTAGTTGCTGGTTTAAAGGTCTAGATACCATGATCATGTGTTTATTCTTCATTTCTGTAGCTTTATAAGTAAAAATGAATAATTTTGGGAGTATGTGTTGTTGCAGTTCACGGATGGTGGCAAAGAAGTGGAATTAAGATTGAGACTGAAGACAGGTGAGGTACTTTCTCCGAAAGATATATCCGTCGACGCAGATGGAACATCGTTAAGCGTAAGAGAAAAGCGGAATGGATTGCTGATTACACTTCTAGAAACTAACCAACTTTTTGAGAAGATAATGCCCTCCGAAACAATATGGTTAGCTACGCATAAATCTTGCAGTGTATGACTAGTATTGTACTGTGACATCCCCTTGAGGGCTGAAGTTTTTGTTTTGATCCAGAACAGGTATATAGACGAAGATCAGTTGGTTGTTAACATGAAAAAGGTAGATGGGGATTTGAAGTGGCCTGATATTGTTGAGTCCTGGGAATCTTTGACTGCAGGGATAATGCAACTTCTTAAAGGTGCATCAATCTACATTGTGGGAGATTCCACTGAAATTAACCAAAAAGTGTCTCGAGAGCTAGCCGTTGGCCTTGGGTATGAGTTCAGATTCCTCTGAGCGGGTGAAATGGGTTTTGCCTTTCGTGCACAGAACTCAATATGAGTAAGTATTATAAAAGACTTTCAGAGTCTTAGACAGTTTATATGGATGTGCAGGTACAGTCCTCTAGACTCAAAGGAATTGTTGGAAAGCTTTTCCAAGCAAACAATCGATTCTTGTGAGTCTGCTATTGAATCCTGATCATCTTCTAACAAGAAATCTTCCTTAATCCTCAGGACCCTTTCTTTTTCTCTATTTTAGGGATTCTTGCAGAAGGGCCGGATTCTGTGGCTGAAGGAGAGAGTTCAGTGTTGGAAAGCTTGAGCAGGTAAAAAACTATCTCTAATGTTTAGTCTTTTCAGTTCCCACTAAAGATTGGCCACCAATCTCCATGGCTTTGCAGCCATGTGCGTACTGTTGTCTCAACTCTGGGAGGTAAACATGGAGCTGCAGGGAGACCCGATAAGTGGAGACATCTTTATTCTGGGTTTACCGTCTGGGTATCACAGACTGAAGCCACAGGTCAATTATCTCGCCATTTATTTAAATGTGACGTTTACCAACAAAAAACAAAAATCATTGCTTAATGTATCAAAGATTACTTCTGGATGCAGATGAAGAATCAGCTAAAGAAGAAGCGAGGCGAAACAAGGAAGAGAGGGAGATTGGTTATTCAAATGCAGACGTAGTGGTGAAGCTCCAAGGTTGGGACCCAACGCATGCTAAGAGCGTGGCTCAGGCCTCATTGAGTGCACTTAAGCAGCTGATCATCGCAGACAAGGGACTTCCAGGTATAATATATAGTGGAAACCCATTCTAGTAAAACTGATGGAATCTTATAATCGTTATGGGATAAAATGGGTCGTTAATGATATTGAAGGTAAGAAGAGTTTGTACATAAGGCTGGGTTGCCGTGGCGATTGGCCCAATATTAAACCACCGGGATGGGATCCAGCTTCTGACACCGGAGCGCATCCACAGTTTACATAAACATGCTCTCTTGTTCTTACCTACAAGCGTTGCTCTTGGAGAATTATCATCTGATTATTTAATGATATAATGTAAAAGGTTACTTTATATCGGTGATTTGAGTTTTGACTAACGATAAGTCACAGAGAGAAAGCTGTTGATCAATAAAAGACTTTGATTCCAATTGACGAATATCAGTACATTGGAGATATGTTTCGCCAAAATAACTTAACAGGAATACTAACTATAAAAGAGCAAGTCAGGTTTGTAGTAATCTAATTATAAAGGTTTAATAACAGCACAGATAACTCGACACATTTCTCTAACCCAAACTCCTTTGAAGAGCTGTTATGGTGGATTTCAGCAGATCATCATTTCCTACAATCACCCGCAGCTTCTTATAAAATCCCGGTCTTGATATCTTCTTCTCCTGCAACAGTAACCATTTGACAAATTTTGACAGATGGGTTAATGCAATGACTCAAATATTTTATAACTTTACCCTAAGTAGTAGGTAATTAGCAGTGATCAAGTCCATGTCTTGCCGGGCAATTTTGCTTGAGATTGCATTGAACAGCAAAGGGAAAGTCATGGAAGGAGGATTTCTACTGCTGGAACCAGCATTGTTGTTTTTGCTTTCTGAACCTCCATTTGATACCACTCCTGGCCCCTGCTTAAAACAAACAAGCCTCATTACTATTTAGTGTCTTAATCAAATATACACACTGACTGCTTGTCTCCTTAGGTGCAATTAAACTCACATTGCAGAGAACATCTTCTGGTCCTTCCAAGGTGAGCCCTGAAGCCACGTGCTTACTCTGAATAGTAGGAAGCATATTCCCTGCACAAAACTTTCATGTCATCGAGTTTCAAATACTGCAGAAAACGCATTGTGATGGTCGAAATACCCATATGCGTTTGCCATTAATATCTCACTGGAACCCCGGGATGATGAAATGTGTTACCATCCCCCAGAGGTCACACGGTGATTCACGTGGATCCTTTTCTAACTTATAGAGGAAGATTTCAGCTTCCAAATAACTTATCTTCAGCAAGATCTATAAGCTGTCTCCCATTCAATGCGTGATCAGTTGATTTATATGGAAACCATACTTTATGTTAACTGGGAGAAAGAACAAATTGTAATCACCTTCAGCATTGGGGATAGACAGCTTGAAGCTAACTACAAATTCCGGGTAGATGTGAGTGTTCATATTCATATTCCAGACAATGTAATGTTTTGGACTCTCAACATTGTCAACTCCATTATCATAATCTTCTCCACCAGTAAAGAGTTGCGATTTATTACCACAAAGAGGCTCCATATTCCCCATTATTACTCGGCACAAAACCATGTGCCGCACACCATTTTCTTCAATATCACAGTATCTAGCACTGTAAAAAATATCTTTCTTATGTACTTAAAGAGAAACCTAAATCAACGAACTCAAACACGGAAAACAAATGTAGAATGAGGTAGGTTAAATGAGAGGGTAATGGGCATATACGGAGAAGAAAAAAACCTGAAATAAGGGTAGTTTGCAGCATTTAAGTGAACCCCAACACCATACATAGACTTTTTAATAAATGTGCCACCGACCCCAAGTCCTTGCTCCATAACTGCAGATAGCACTTCCTTCTTTGCAGGAAGCCATGCATATCTAATGTTCGCATCTCCACGGTGTTTCTTAGTGATGTAAGCTTGTTTTTGGAAAAGAGATAGCCGAGTTTTGGCAAACTCACATGAAAACCGATACACATCAAGCAACTTTACATGCTCTAGAGTGGCAGTACCTAAAGCAAACAGTTTTTTGACAGCCTCATTATCCACTTCCTCCTCAGCAAGCTTGACACCAGAGAATCTATCAGTTTCTGTTTCATCCCATTTCTCATTAGCATCACCAAGCTCACGACTGAACCTATCCTCTGATGTCTCGTCATCTTGCCCATTCGAAGATTGCTTAACAATTTCAGTATCATCCATTTTGTCACCAGACTCGTCACTGAACTCATTTATATTCAGCCTTGGTAACTTCCGACCATTGACATCAATTTCAAGGCACAGCTTGATCTCACGTTGATCATGTTGTTCGGTATCTTCTCCAGAGATATGATGGCAACAGTCCCTTCTGAGGCTGTCATTTTCGGGAAAAAAGCATTTGCCAGATATGTCAGTCCATGCAAGCTGGGTTTTTACACCCGTTTCCATGTCTAGTCGATGCATGTGCAAGAAATCCAGGACAAAATGGCGACCACACCAATTGAACTCAATTGCAGCTTTCTTTTCACCAAGATCACCTCTGATGGAAGAAATAACATGCTCAGGCAAATCAGTCCATTCACCACCCTCATAGAACATAACACGCTTTGGCACTCCCGTCTTCTTAAAATAAGAGTAGTATTTGATCAAAGATTTGCCAACATTGTTTCTACAGACATCAACTTGGTTTCCACAAACCAATTTTCTCCTTTTCTCAAGCTTTCGGGTTGAACTGTTCGGTGAGATCACACATTGCAGCTTTGCATGTGTACTTCCAGAATCACATGGGGTATAGTTCACAGGATGCTTTCTCTTTCTTTCAAGTACATCTTTAGAAGTACTATTCGATACCTCGTTGATTTTGGAATCCATATCTAAACTAACAACGCTATACCTATAACTTAAATAGAAAATCAACTAACATATCTAACTCTCTAGCGGTCCTAACGATGGCAATTCACCAACAGCATCGAAAAAACTGCAAGAAAGAAAGAGAGAGGAAAGCGTAAGATACCAAAAGGTGGGTTCACATGCAATAACCCACATCACAAAGGCCACTGTATAAGCACTATCAGAAAGCAAATAATGTGAACAATGATTCATGAGATTTCTCCTGCAAAAACATCATGTTCAACAGAAACAAACAACACTATCGACACTATAAGGTTTTTGAATGGTCAGATGGAGAATAGACTCAGTTTGCTATAGAACTAAAACATGGATTATGATCCTTGCTTCAACCAGAAAAATCCCTTACAATTTTTTAACCTCATAGATTCCACAGTCAAAGGGACATTACAAGAAAGGAAAGAAGTAACAAACAACCTACATGAGGATAAAAAAAATTTTACAAAACAAAAAGAGAGGAACAGCTACTAAACATACAAGATCTTACAGTACACTGAAATGAAATTCAAACGAGAACCAAAGACGTTCGAAACTGCAAGATAAAACCACTTATCCGGAGTAGATAGAAAGGTTTACTCATCAGAGACTTACCCAGCAGCTGTAGCACCCTATACATACATTTTGTCTTCATCTTGGAGAAAATAGAAGTACTCAGTGAAGAAATGTCACCGTCTTTCTTCGTTTTTTACAAATGTCCAACATGTCGTCTCTGTAAGACAAGCGATGAAACAAAAGTAACTTTCAGAAGACTAAATAAAAGCACATCTTCACTCGAAAGCAATTTCAAAATTGAAATTTTTTTATTTATATAGTTTGAATATTACAAAATTATGAGAAACAGCAAAGATACAAATTTAGATAAAATGTTAACCTTTTGAAGTACTCAGATCGATCGCAAGGCAGGGGCTCTCTGGAAGAGCAAACTAGGAGGAACTGTAGAGGAAGATGAAGGCCACAGAAGAATGCTAGATCAACGAAAACCCTAAACTGACGAGGACGACGAAGAAACTGTTTGGAAGAAGAAGAGCCATTTATACAATTCTTTTCGGAGAAGAATCTAAGTGGGCGGTTGTGGGATTTTCTGTATATTCGTGGACAAAAGNTTCCCCCCCCCCCCCCAAATTACAAAAGTTTCTAAATGTTTCCACATCTTTGCTTGTGTAGATTTCCCCCTCTTAAAACTTTCCTAAATCTAATTCTATCTCTCAAATTATTCAATATTTAATTTATTCTACTCTGCTAAATCCGGTTAAACTTGATAGAACCAATACAAAATTTGTTAATCCACTAAAAGGAATCAAACCAGGATTTGAATCAGATCAAACCGACCCGATTGAAAACTCGCTCAATATCATCTTTTTTTTCTGCAAAAATTTGTGAGTTCGAAACTTAATTCTCAGAAAAGGGTTTTTGCTGGGTTAGATATCAGAAGTAGCAGAAAGAGAAGACAATAAGCAATGAATTGGGACAATCCTCAAGCCATTCAAATTCTGGCAATAGGGGATGAAACATCACAGAGATTCCGTCGAAGTGCTGGTGTGGCTCCGCCATTGTGTCGAAGATGTCGAAGTCGGAGTTAAACCCAGGTCGACGGTACTTTTGTTGTCACTTTGGCGTATGCTAATAAGGTATGGCAAAAAAAAAATCGAACCAAAACTTGTTGTTACTTTGTCTGTATTGATCTTTAATCTTTTGTTGTAGCTTCCCATTGAAAAATATTTGTTCAAGTGGATGGATGAGGCAATTTTCAATGAGATTGAGAGGATGAGCAATTCGATTGAGAAGATTGAGAAGCATATGGATGAATTGGAAAATAATTGTCTTGAGCATCAAAGGAAAGAACTTCAAGAGAGTCAATTAAAGATGGAGATGGAGTTAGCTGACAGGATTGAAAACATTATTACAGAATCTGAATGGAAAATGAAGAAATGGGTTTTTGCATCCTTAGTACTAGGTGTGATTGCCATTGTAGGGATCATAAACATGTGATGATTGTTTGTTCTAGTGTTAGAATGCTTATGTTATGGTTTTGTAAGGATTCTAGTAATGGTTGTTGATTCTATGCTATGTTTATGATTTTAGTCTGCTTTTGTTATGCTTTTGTTATGCTTATGTTATGACAATGGTTGCAACGATGGTTGTTGATTTAATGACAATGTTTTTTGGCTTGTTTATGTTGTTGTTGTTGTAATGACAATTACGTGAATCCATGTGCAATGTGTATTGGATTCTTGATATTCTCTCTGTTCAATGTGTATTGAAAGCAACAAGACATGTGTAAGGACCACTAATAAAGTAGAAGACAATGTAATATAGTAATAATAAGGACCACTAGATTTATAAAATGTTAACAACTGTCTTGAGCATTACAAAAGCAGAGAACTAGATCCACAATTGAAGCAAGAGATTCAATTTTTCATAAACAAAAGTATCCATAACAAAAGCAAGAGGTTCAGATTTGTTGTGAATTCGAAACCAACAAAAAGAAAAGATTCATCCTCCCTTTCACTTGACTGCATCGTCAATCCTCTTGTGTTAAAATTCCTTGTGAAGACTCAACATGAACACCTTGTTGCTGGTGTGAATTGATAGGCTCACTTTGCTGAGATGTGCCAGCTCCACCGGAAGACTCTCCTTGTACATCCTACACAATATATAGCAACACAGCAGAGGATTATATGAGATGGATACATCAACACAATACATTCAACCCGCAGTGCATAACTCTTTAGCTCTCAAAATAAATACAGCTAGATCTCAAAATAATAAATGCAGCTAGATCTCAAAATACAGAGAGATCTCAACACAATACATACAGCTAGATCTCAAAATAAAGGTAAAGCTCTGAGAAACTTACCTTAGCTCGTTTTCCTTTGTGAAACCTGATATTGTGGTTAGGTGCTCCACACAACCTGATGCATAACTCTTTTCTTATTTGGATCTGCCTTCTTTGTTGGACTTTCACACTGACCTTTCTTTCTTTTCTCTACCTTGTTCTTCTTCTCCCTTCCAGGTTGTGCAGGTGCACCTGATTTGTGTAGCGTCCCTTCGGAAGTCACAGGCCAATACTTAGCTCCTCTTAATAGTATAATGCCGTTTGTGTATGTGTGTCCCCACCTTGTAGTCTTGAACCAGTGAGCAACGTAGTCTAATACCTCCAGTTTCAATGCTATAATCACAACATAAGCGTGCTGGCAAGGTATTCCTGTTATCTCCCAACGCTTACACGAGCAGGTCCATCCTTCAACATGTAACCTATAAGAGCAGTCACCTTCTACAACTTGCCACATTGAATTAGTAGATCTATAGACTCTACAATCTGCAACTAACTCATGAGTCCTTGTTAAATAGGCTTCAACATATGGAGTACAACTCCCTGTGTTCTCCATAGCAACCATTAGCCTCTTCATGATCCGGACCATGGCTTGCTTAGCTATGATCTCTAACATTGGTACAAGTGCTTTATGTTGTGCCTTAACAAGTGTGTTGTTGAACGACTCCACAGAATTGTTCTCTACATCTTCACAACAGGGCCCTATCCTATAAAAAACACGACATCAAGTCTCTGGTTTCTCACTGAGAACATCTTGGTACACATCATTGTCGTATGCCATCAAGTGCTTCAAGTTATCTCTGTATTCCCATCTCTACCTATTGCAACTAAAAGCTGACCTTTGAATTTTCCTCTTAGAAAACAAGCATCGACACTTATAAGAGATCTACATGTCTGTCTCCATGATGTTTTGAGGGCCTCAAAACAGACATAAAATCTCGAGAATACATCCAGACCTTCAGCGTTCATTCTCGACTCAACAACACAAGTAGAATTAGGATTAGACTATAATATTTCAGCTCTATAGTCCCTTAGTCTACCAAATTGTTCATCATGCTCTTTATCTATCCACTGTAAAGCTCTATTCCTACCTGCTTGACATTGTGCCCTTGCCACTTCGATTTTCCATTTATGAAACACCAACTCTTTCATTTTTTATAGCATACAATACTCAGGTTCGACTCTTATCTGGTCTACAAACATTTGTGTTAGCAAACCCACCTTCAACAGCTCACACTAACCATTCTCATAACAACTATGCTTACATTTGAACTTCCTAACTACCCATCTCTCAGATTCTACTCTAGTTGATGCATAAATTCTCCAACTGCAACCAATTCCTACACATTCAAAACAGAGTTTGTTTTTATCATACCGAGTTTGTCTGATGTTCCTGCAGTTCCTTAGAGCATGATCCAAGACAGCTTCTTTGAAAGCTCTAGCCGAGAAGAATTCTTGGCCTTCAAACAATCTTCTTCCGTTTAGGTCTCTGTTCCACTCTCTCTTGATTACTCTGTTCAAATCCGTCATCATCTCTAGCTTCATCCCTTGCTTCATCTATGACATTGTCTCCAGCTTCAATGTCGCCTTCGTCTATGTCTTCATTATCCTCACTCTCACTCTCAGGAACGTCGTTATGACGGATTGGAGGCTCGTCGCTCCATTTCTCGACGTGTTCTTCAACATCGAAGTTATATTTCTCCCGAATCTCTTGCTCCAAATCATCAACAATCTGAAAGCCACCTTCATCAGCCACCTCCATAGCCGAAACACAATCCTATGCCAAAGAATCACTCCAATTTTAGTCTTCTCTTCTCTCACTTTCTCGATTTCGAAATTAGGGTTACGAAAATCTCTCTAATTTTCCCCTTTTTACCGATCATCAGTTTCAGACCTTAATCGGGTCACTGATTAGGTCCGCAATTGGTTAATTTTGGTTAAATCTCGTTAAATGTCTGATTTAAGCTAACCACGGTAACTGTACAGAGTTAAACCATGATTTAGCCAAATAGGGGCAAATTGAATATTGAATAGTTTGAGAGGTGGAATTAGATTTAGGAAAGTTTTAATAGGGGGAAATTTACACAAGCAAAAATCTAGGGACATTTAGAAACTTTTGTACTTTTTGGGGAAATTGATCTCGTTCCACAAAAGGCCAATCCTTTTTTTTCAAACTTCAAAAACGCCAATCCTTTAGGAGCGTGAAAAGTCAGTCATATCGTTCATCTATTTCACGTCAATTTTCAAATCTTATTGGTCCTATTACATTACCTCTGACCCGGTCAAATACTTTTTTGTCTTGGTCCTGATTTAGGCCCACTGGCCCATTTAACCTATTTATTTCGACGAGCTTTTTGGAGACCAAGTCGTCGTCTCAGTGTGAGAGTTAGAAAACTCGTGATTGTGAAGAAGAAGAAGTAGCTCACGAGAAAAATTGTTCTGTTGCTCTTCGAAGAAATGGCGAGATCGAGTAGTAAGGATGCTCAGGATCTCTTCCACTCTCTTCGTTCTGCTTATGTCGCTACACCAGCGAATCTCAAGGTCCACCATTCTCATTTTGCCTTACATTTATGGATCATTGGAAATTTCCGATTTTGTTTCGAAATTGAGATTCCCTTCTTGTACTTTTGTTGAACTCGTTTTTTGCAGATCATCGACCTGTATGTTTGTTTTGCGGTATTCACAGCTCTGATCCAGGTACTCTAAGCTCCTTCCCTGCTTTTCGTCATGTATCGGGATAAAAGATTTACGAATTTTGATGTTCTCAAAAGCTACAACAATTTGGTTAATATTGTATATTTGTATAGGGATAAGAGATTTATGAGTATGTTGGTTCTTGTGTTTTTACAATCGAGAACACAAGTCATTACAGTTTGTTCTTGTTCTTATGGTTTATTAATTGTGGTGGTATCGTGATTTCTGTGACTGAGCAGGTTGTTTACATGGCTCTTGTTGGATCGTTTCCGTTCAACTCGTTTCTCTCAGGAGTTCTGTCGTGTATCGGGACAGCTGTTCTTGCTGGTGAGTTTACTGTCTGTTTATATAACATACAAATTTTTATCCGTCTCTTCTACTTGGATTTGTTTGGAGTTTGAAACTATAATTTGCTCATTTATTTATCTTCAATGTCCTTTAGTCTGCCTCCGGATTCAGGTGAACAAAGAAAACAAGGAATTTAAGGTAACTTTACTTATCCTCGCTTATCTTCATTCAGAGTTCACACCAAATTATCTGACAGTTTTCTTAACTCATAAACCATCATTAAGCCTTCTACAATGCACATTTCTAGTCTATTTATATTTGTATTCCTTATAATGTTGCAGAATTTAGCACCAGAGCGGGCTTTTGCTGATTTTGTTTTATGCAATTTGGTCCTTCACCTGGTGATCATAAACTTTCTCGGATAACTTATCATTTTGGACTTCTTAAACCTCATTTATACACCAAAAACTGTAATGCAGATATGTTTAGTTTTATGTTAAAGCGACTTTTTCAAGTGATGGAGCCACATTTATAAGGTCCACGCATATGTGACAAAAGACATGATTACAAAAAAAAATATTCAAATCAGAAGTCGACACTTAGTTTATATCGCAACAGCTGATAATACATTCATCAGGTAAATAAATGAGGAAAAAAAACTAATAAAATGGAAAGAAAAAGGTACATTTGAATTGATACAGAAAGGTACACTGCCCGGATAGTCTCAAATTCGCTTCTGCAAATGGCAAATAAACATTAAAACATTTCACAGAGATAAATTTTTTCCCAATAGTATAAGTTACAAACATTGGACGGACCATCCTGAAGAAGGCTAAAATAACTATTCCGAACCAATTGATCTCTGATACCTAAAACTCTACAACCATCTCTGTTAGCAATGGACTGCGGAGTGTTGTTGCTGCTGCTGCTACTTTTTATACCTGTGTTAGCAATGGACTGCGGAATGGGTTTGGCTGTATGTCCTCTCATGTTGAGTCCTTGTAAGAATCAACCTTTGTCTCTGCGACACCTGTTTGATTGGTGTCTAATTCTTGGCCGCTCTTGTCCATGCTTATGTCTTCAAGTGCAGGGAATGATAAGAGTTGATCCTGTGAGAACAAAGAAAAGAGAAGACGAGAGGGTTTCTCTGTCAGTCTGACATAAAGAGAGCCATGACCTGGTAGTGGATAAAGTTTGGGGGTTTAAATCGAGAGTTACTGTTTGGTTGTTTACCTTGAGAGAAGTATTCTCAGCAGTGAGCTCTTCGCACTGGCTCTTGAGCTTGTTGATTTCTGCTCTGAGACTTGAGTTTTCTTCATTCAACACCTCAGCGCGTTGTGCCAGCTCATCACATTCGGCCTGAAACTCAAATAATTCTTCCATAATTTGCTCACATGGGCGTGCTACATGCAATCTAAAGGGATTTTTAATACCTGTTTACGCAATCTGGATCTTCGAGCAGACTCCCTATTGGACTGTTTCCGTCTCTGGCGCTTAAGTTCCCTATCATCCTAATTGCACGCCAAGCAAATTTGAGTTTGCGGACAGGCAGTTTAAATTTGAGTACTTTATCAGAAGGATTGGGAAAAAAAAGGTGGGCACACACCTGTAACCAGGGTTGTGCATGGCCACCATCTCGCGAGCTTGGAGCAACAACTCCAGGAACTGGTGTAGATACTTTTCCATGCATTCCAGGGATAGCGGATGACGTAGGAGCACCCCAATAATCCATCCCAATGTTTAAATTTGTTGGTGGGCCGGGAACACCTGCAGCTGTCATTGGCATGATTGGCACGGTCTGGCTCACCGGTAGAAGAGGTGTACCAACACTTCCATTTCGGGGACCATTAGCAGAACCACCATTCTCAGATGCTGCTTCAGCTAAATTACAAAACAATAAAGCACTCTCAGGTAAGCAGCTTTCACAGTGTTGAAGTCACATGAAAAAAAAAGTAAATAAGAAAAGAAAGATAACCAACCATCCTTCCCGTCGTGTCCAGATCCTGAGTCCTATAAAGATTGCAAAGCAAATAAGATACACTATCACAATAATTATGGGAACTCCTCTCCCTCTTAGGCAGAGGGAATTCTTTTAAGATTTTTTTACCGATCAGACATATATGTTTGATGAGGCAAGGTATATAATTGACAGGTTTAGTGAGCCAATGTGGCAATGTACACATTAGAAGTGCTCAGAACACTTAAAGAATTTAAATAAGAGAAGAGAATCAAAGAGACTGACACATCTGAATAGGTAAATCCAAATTCAGATTCATGCAAGGTCTTTAGCATTGTTTTATTTACTCAAATGAAGGATGGCAGAGTCGACCAACAAGGTAATCCCCATGAACAGTGCCTCATCACATTATAGTTGCGAGAATGATGCATACCAACATAAATATGAGTAAAATGAAAGGGCTGATGATCACTTTCCGAAACTTACATTTTGAGAGTTTCCATCACTCCCTTCACTTGAACCATCAGAAGCACTCTCCCCACTGTAATAGAAGAAATTTTGGCAATCTCAGCATAATAGAATAAAGCATAAGTCTGAAAGAGGTCCTGGTCCAGACAGAAAATCCTTTGATAACAACAATTCACACAGTATGCCACGTCCCTTAGATTGGATTAAAATCAAGCAAGTTACTTGCCTTTTAGAGTAAGCTCCATTAGCTTGTGCTCCCGAGTTTTTCCCAGGCTCACTGTTCTTTCCTGTTATCATGTTCAAACTTCCCAAGCTTCCTCTTGATCTTTTGATGGGCAATTTTTCCTTCGCATCAGATTGTTTAGAATCACCCTCAGTGCCGCCAGTAGTATTGCCCTAAATTAAATCCACTCAATTATGATCCCACAATAAACAAAGATGGCAAAGCTCATTTGAGAAAGAGCCGTTTCAAAAATGATGGAACACAAACTTACAGAAGCTTCAGTCATTCCATTTGGAGAAGGCATAGCATAAGGGCTATATGGATAAGAACCCTGATACAGATTGGAGTGTGTTAGAGATATGATTAACAGCGACCATTTCCATACATGTACCTTGCAATTGAATAATTACAGTATGGCAGTACCGGAGGCATTGAAGGATGCGCATACATGCCACCTGGGGGATACATTGCAACATATGGATGAGGCGGAGTTCCATAAGGAGGCATCATATGCTGCAAAAGTTTATGTTACATAGCAATAGGTCAAAGAAGGCTATGAATGATAAAGAGCTGAACGAGTTTGTAACTTTCATGGGAACTAATCAAGATCATTTCCCAAAGTATGCAAACATCAATATTATGCGCTACAACTCACGAAAACTAAACCCTCAGTCATCCAAGAAGACCAAAAAAGGAAAGTCAATGGATCATTTGAAAATTTTCAGCACTCTGAACACCAACAAATGTAAGCATCTTTACCTGAACGCCCCACATGTAAGGGTGAGGTTGGGGACTTGATGCCACATAACCATGAGGCGGCGGCATAGGAGAATATGCCTGTCAATATGAAACCCATAAAGATCAAATGCAACACGAAAACAGAGCACATATCCATATATGGAGGAATCCGTCTTAAACCTGAAAGCCAGACCAATCTGGAGTAGCCGTGCCAGCACTCACAGCCGAAGAAGGTTCCTACACATACATAATATTTCCAACTATCAGCATATCACTTACAGGGATACAGAATCACAGTTTGCTAAAATCTAAGGTTCCAAAATATTTATATTTCCTTTCTAGTATCTTAACTTTACTCGCTAAAGTCAAGGGATTTGTTTTCTCCTAAAAAATAAGAGTCTCTAATAAATGGAAGTAGAAAAGAGCTAACACAAACCTGTGAAGAGGGAGGAGCAGAAGAAGAAGAAGGTGGCGTTATAGGTTCTTTCTCTTTACTTGATTTCTCCATCTCGGTGCTAGCCATTATCAAATTCACTAATTTCTATAAAACACCGTGAGAGCCTTCCTGCAAGACGAAGTCAACTAAAGCTAATTCACGACCAGATCTACTCATGCATAAACCCTACCACTACCATCAAATTCAACAATTCCAACTAATTAAGAGATTTCATTCGAAATTTCTCCTACTGATCGAGAAAGTTCCTAATCACCACACAGAGTACAATGTTTTGATAATTCAACAGCAAGAAAGTCTTGTCTTTTTCTCCGGATGCAGAAATAGATAACAATGTCGGAGCTGGTAAACACGATAGCAAAAAAAATCTAGTAGTATAAACAGAAACCCAATTACGGGAGAAAAGCCCTAGAAAACGCAATCGAGTTTTTGAGCAGAAACGTAAAATTTAACCCCCAAAAGGTACAAACTTGAGATGCAACAGAAATACCTAACGATCGATAAAATGTTGGGTTTGGATTGTATGAGAACAATTGGAGAAGTGGTATGAATCTCTGAGCTTGATTTTGCAGAGATTGAAAGATTCGATGCCTTGACCAATAAAATTTGCTGATTGTTTGTGTTTTCCTGACGGAGAAGAAGGGGGCGTCGAGTTCACCAGGAATTAAAATTGCTTCTTGACTAAATTAAGTGTTTATATTAAAACCCCTTCTTTAAAATTTATTTATGAATTTACCCATTTTTATCTCAAATAGGTTTGTAACCCTCCAAAATGTCATATTTAAAATAGAAATTCCCCCCACCCCCCAATTGGTAGTTGTTATCTTTTTATGCATGGAAAAGGTATTGTTCAAATGTTATTAACAGTCTTTTTATGATTTGGGAAGATATTAATAGAATGAAAATCATTGATAAATCAAATGTTACTTTTAGCACATATTTATATTTCAAAAGTGTTTTAGTCAATAAAAAACAATATCTTAAAAATTATATGTTATTTTGTACTCTTCCACTAGCATTGATCTAATCTCCTATTACTAAAAGATAAGAATCTATATATTCAAAATTGAAATGTAAAAGAAATTTGTTGTATGTGAATTTTTCAAAAACTATGGGGCACAGAGAGAGATTTATAGGAAATAAGAGAGTTAAAACGAAATATAATGAAAAGGCGGAGAGAGCTTTCTTTAGCCCTCTTTCAATTGAAGGCGTCTCTCTCTCTTTATCTTGTGTTCCGTCTACACAGCAATGGCGTCGAAATCAAACACAGAAATAGAAAAGGAAGCACTACACCACAAAGCCATAGCGGAATCCAGCTTCAATTCCGGTGACTTGATATCGGCCTTAACTCACGCGCGGAAAGCCCTCAGCTTGTCTCCGAGCACGGAAGGTTTATCTGCCATGGTTACTGCTTTCGAGATCATCAGCTCCGCGGCTGAAACCGCTGGAGGTTTGCCGGAGTGGTACAAGGTTCTAAAGGTAGAGCCTTTCTCTCATATGAATACCATAAAACAACAGTATAGGAAGCTAGCTTTAGTGTTGCATCCTGATAAGAATTCATACGCCGGTTGTGAAGAGGGGTTCAAGCTTTTGAATGAGGCTTTTAGGGTTTTGTCTGATAAGGTTAGGAGGAGTGAATATGATATGAAGTTGAGGATTAGGATTCAGGGGGAAATAGTTAGTGGTGGTTGTGGTGACGATGAAACGCCAACGTTTTGTACGGTTTGCTCGGGTTGCAAGGTGGTCCATAAGTTTGATCGGAAGTATTTAGGGCAAAATTTGATGTGTCCTAGCTGCAAAAGGAGTTTTGAGGCGAATGAAGTTGACAAGGAAAAAGAGGGTAGAGATGGAAATGAAAATGGAACTTGTACTACCAGGATCATAACATATAGTAGGAGGAGGAAGCGCCTTGATAGCGATGGTGAAGTTTTGAGAAGAACAAGTGAGACGGGAGAGATGAGAGAGGAGGGAGCAGAACCTATTAATGTTTCTGAGAGGTTGGATGGAGAAGATGAAGGGATGATGACTTTGGCAGAGATGCAATCAGTGATAAAGAGGAAAAAATCGAAGGTGAAGTCGAAGAGTGAGAAAGACAGCACTGGAAGAAAAAATATGGGAAGGGAAACTTCAGGTGATATCTCCATGACTGAAACTTTGATGGAGATGAGCACTACCAAGGACAACGAAAAGCTTGAAACTTTAAAGAATAGGAAGAATGCAAAGAAGAAGAAGAAGACGAACCATAAGGAGTTAACTGAGATAGTGGATTTAAAATATGTGCCACGGGCAGATAGGAAGAGGGAACGTAGTATACTGAACCAAGAAATGTACATGGAGGGCAAAGATTTCGAATTGTATGATTTTGATAAGGACAGAGTCCCTAGGAGGTTCAAGAAAGGGCAGATTTGGGCGATATATGATGGCAGTGATGACAACATTCCTCGGAATTACGGCTTGGTCAGTGAAGTCATCTCTTTGAATCCTTTTAAGGTTTGGATCAGCTGGTTAGATTTTGAGAGCGAGAAACTTATCTCTTGGATGAAGTTCAGTTCTTCTCAAGTGCCTTGTGGAAGGTTCCGGGTTTCAGAGAAAACTTTGATCGAGCAAGTGAAACCATTCTCTCACATAGTAAACTGTGAAAGGGCTGCACGAGAAGTATACTTAATATATCCAAGGAAAGGCTCGGTCTGGGCAGTCTACGCAGAGACAAATCCAGGTCTTCAGAGAAGAAAGATCAGACGATATGAGATTGTTGTGTGCTTGACGATGTATAGTGATGCATATGGCTTGAGTGTGGCATATTTGGAGAAGGTAAATGAGTGTAGCAACTTGTTTAAGAGACGGGATTATGGGTATAATGCAGTGAGGTGGGTCGAGAAAGACGATGTTGCAGCCTTGCTCTCGCATCAGATTCCGGCTAAGAAGCTGCTGGCAGATGAATCTGGAACTGATCTGAAAGAGTCATGGGTGCTTGATCTTGCTTCTGTTCCTCCTGATTTGGTTTCTGCCACTTAGTCCATATAGATGGTTCTTTTTTTGTTTTGCTGTTTCTCTTCACCATGATAAAGAGAAACAATCAGTTCATGTCAATATTTTTCTAGTTTATTAATTTTTGATTTAAGATATAACAAAAGAAAAAATAGCTAATCTTTCTGTTTGCAAAGTTCGGCATTTGTATGCCAAATTTTATTATTTACACACCAAATATTAATACTTTATGTGTATATACACCGAATGTGAGAGAGGTTTCTTAAGTGAGGTTCTTAGAACATGCGTTTTTTTACCAGTTTTTAATAAGGTTTCTTAAGAAAAATTTAAATATAATATTAATAAATTAGAGGACAAATCGTAGAATCGATTCTTAAATAAGGTGTTTAGGAATCGAGTTTTTAGCTACGTGGCAGGTGCGGATTGGTGCGGAATGTTAATCGAGTTTACGGGGTGGAAAAAAAATTCATTACCGCAAAACAAACGAAAAAAAAGCAAGAGGCGATCGAGAGGGCGATTGGGAGGTGATCTAGGGTTCTTCGTTTTCAGAGGTAAATCGAAGCAATTCTCGTATTTTTTCTTTGATTTTGATCAGATTAGGTTGTTTACTTGCATATTTTGGGGTTTAGGATTCGCGTTTTTGTGGAAAGACGGGTCGTAAATTTTTTGATCTAGGGTTTCAATGTTTTGGGGATTTTCGATTCGCATATTAGGGGTTATAGGGTTCGATTTAATGTTGGCGTTTTGTTTTCGAATCAATCTGGGATTTGGGGTTATGATTTAGTGTTGACGATTTGTTTTCGAATCAAATTTGTTTTCAAAATTTATTCAAATCGATTTGGTGTTGTGATTTTAGTGATAGCACACTAAAATTCTCATAGCCAGATTGTCTTTTACAGTCTCCTTTGTCACATTTGTAGCAAGCTTGTGGAAACAAATGTGGATAAAGTGAGTGTCAGTTCCCTCGTTCAGCTGGAGGAACACCTTGAGACCGCCCTCACGGTAACTAGAGCCAAAAAGGTAGCTTATTCGACAATATCCACCGTTTTGTTAACTTTGTTTGCCGAGAACAAACGTGCTGCTTATAATTGTTGCAGACAGAACTAATGTTATGTTATGTGTTGGTGTTGTTTCTTTAGATATATTCGTGGCACTTCAGATAACTAATTGTGGTGACAACTAATTGTTGCAGACATAACTTATAATTTATGGCACTTTAGATATATTCTGTTATGTGTTGTCTTTGTTTCTTTTAAGTCTGTTTTAGTGAGCTTCCACACATCTTAGCAACTTCTTCCATCTGAAGTTAGGTTTGTAAACTTGAATGGTAATTTTGGATATATAGTTCTACTAAATAAAAACTATATTTTTCCATTGTTAAACATAAATTAGGTTTTGGTTCAGTTTGAGATGTAAAAGTTGGTACCTCTTTTTATGTTATGGCTTATGTTTAGTTTAGAGAGCTCTCAGTTCCAAAGTGTCTAGTAGCTAGCTACTCTTTTACATGTTCTCAGTAGGTTTTTATTTTATTTTATTTGGGATATGATCTTTGGTTTCGTTTTGTTTATTATTTGTTTTGAAATCAATTAGTGTTGCTGACTTCTTGTTCTGGTTTTGCAGGATTGGGAAATAGATGATTGTTGGTACCAGGCCCAAAAGTCTGAAGAGGCCCAATAACAAAGAACAAGAGAAGGTGGGCCAGGCCGAGCAGGTGGCAAAGCGAGCCTCATAGCGTCCGAGGAGCGAGCACGCAAAGTCGGGAAAGCATAGCCGACCTAGCGAGCAATCAATCCCCGCGGAGCTCGCCTGAAATCAAGGAGGAAATCTCGGAGAATCTTGAGAGGATCTTCCCCAAAACCCTAGAGCAAAATCCTATAAATAATAGGTCAAAACCTAGGAATAAGGACAAGAAAAAAGGAGAGAGAAAAAGTCCTAGAGCTTGAAANTCCGTTTTCATCTAATAAAGTACTTGATTCGAAGTTCCACAATTTGATAACGAGTGTTGAGTTCTAGCATCAACATTTTGGCGCCCACCGTGGGGCCAAGAATCATTCTAACCGAAAAGTAAATCGACAGGCGGCGAAAATGGATCCAACGAACAATCACGGCGACATACCACCAGCATCGAACGCAGGTCGAAGGGGACAACCGACGAGTACCGCAACTACGTGAGGACAAACC
>OVBA01004253.1:0-24202 GCA_900406435.1 Lepidium aucheri | reverse complement strand
TAATTATTTTCTGTTAAAATTAGGAATTTAGGATCATATTTTTTGTGAGGAATAAGATCACAGATAAATATAAAANTTTTTTGTTAGGATTAAGATCAAAGATATATATAAAAAACTAAACTAAGTTGATAATTGTATCTTATTAAAAACTAATATCGATAGTTATTTTATATTTAACTTGTTACAAATTTTACTTGATAATTATTTTACGAATATAGCTTTGTTACCAATATGCTACCAATATAATAGGATATTTGATGTTGACTAATCTCTANTATAATATTTATTTTATAAGTAAGATCTTTGTAATATCGATGGATTAATGTATATAGATAATTATATATCTATATATAATATTTACTTTATAATTATTATAAATAGATATAATTTTTATGATTATTTTAATGAATTTAATTTTTCTATTAGAATATTAACATTAGTATTATTTTAAGATTATGATATAGTTAGTTATTTACTATTCTTTTTTATGTTAGAATTTGGTTCCTTCATATAATAGGATTTTAAATAGATATAAATATTTTGTGATGTAGTTCCAATTATTTTTTTATTGTTTTAAATATATCACCAAAAACTTTATGATCGCTGGATTTGACACATGGAAGAATCTTTTTAATTACTAACTTTGAGAAACTCTTCTTTATATAATAAGATCGTTGGATTTAGCACATGGAAGAATCCTTTTAATTACTAACTTTGAGAAACCCTTCTTTATATAATAAGATAATAACAATAATAATACTTCATTTTATAAAAATAAAGTTTTAATATAATATTTTTAATATTATACGATTAGTAATGAAAAATATTTTTGTTAAAATTAATTTTTTAACAATTAATATTCTCAATTTCCTTTTAGATTAAGATTTTTTTTATGTTAGGAATTTTTTTATTAAGATTATCTAAATATTTAAGAAATCTATTTAAAGATATATTTTATCTAGTTTTTTAAAAATAAATAAATTCAGGAAAATTTTGAATCATTGGGTCTCACACGTGGAAGGATCCTGTTAATTGCTAACTTTGAGAAACCATTATTTATATAATAAGATTAGTAATGAAAATTACTTTTTGTTAAAATTAATTTTTTAATAATTAATATTTCCTATTTCCTTTTAGATTAAAATTTACTTTGTGTTAGTAATTCTTTTTTGATTGGGATTATCTAAATATTGAAGAAATCTATTTAAAGATATATTTTATCTAATTTTTTAAAAATAAATAAATCCAGAAAAATTTTGGATCATTGGATCTGACACGTGGAATGATCCTGTTAATTGCTAACTTTGAGAAAAATGCTTTTTTATATAATAAGATTAGTAATAAAAATTAGAATTTTAACCATTAATATTCTCGATTTACTTTTAGATTAAAATTTATTTTATGTTAGGGTTTCTTTTTTGATTAAGATTATCTAAATTTTGAAGAGATATATTTAAAGATAAATTTTATCTAGTCTTTTAAAAATAAATATATCCGGAAAAATTTTGGATCATTGGATCTGACACGTGGAAAGACCCTGTTAATTGCTAATTTTGAGAAACCCTTTTTTATAATACTAGATATGATCCGTTGCATGGGTATATTTTTATTAAATAATGTTTAATATATATTTTGAATAATGTCTTAGAAATTTATACGTTACTCTACAGTTTTGAATGGTTCAGTTTGACACATGGAATAATCTCTTTATTACTAACTTCTGAAACCCTATTTTATATAATATGATAAGATTTCAACCTAATAATAGTCAAATAAAATAATAACACATTAAATTTAAAAAATTTCACATTCTTTGTTTGTTTTCTTTGAATGTTCTTGATGTAAACGAAAACAAATAAATTAAATTGGAAAAAGCTTGAAAAGTTGGAAGGTATTGAAAAATTGTCTATATATTTATTTATATATATAAATTAATATTCATAATTCCTTTTTAGATTAGGATTATGTATACAAAATTTCTTATAATTTAGGATTATGTATACAAATAAATATTTGGGAGTATTTATATAATTATCTTCTGTTAGGATTATGATTAGAGATATATATATATATACTTTACCAGATTAGGATTTTTTTTATAAATATATATTATTCAACATATCATATATATATATATATACATATTTATAATTTGNATTTTTGTTTTTAAATAGTTTTAAATGTCATATTTTTCTTTATATTGTAAGAATACTAACGAAAATTACTTTTTGTTAGAAATAATTTTTAAAGATTTATTAGATTAGGATTTCTTTATAGAAAAAATATGATTCAAAATCTAGTATATATACATATATATTTCGTTTTTTAATAAATATTTTTAATATAATATTTTTCTTTATATAATAAGATTAGTAATGAAAATTACTTTTTGTTAGAATTAATTTTTTAACAATTAATATTCTCGATTTTCTTTTAGATTAAGATTTTTTTTTAGATTTGGATAAGCTAAATATTGAAGAAATATATTTAAATATTTTATCTACTTTAAAAAAATAGATAAATAGAGAAAAATTTCGGATAATTGGATCCGACACGTGGAAGAATCGTGTTAATTACTAACTTTGAGAAACTCTTCTTTATATAATAAGATTATTAACTTTGAGAAACTCTTCTTTGTATAATAAGATATAATTCAAAATATAGTATACATATATATATATTTCGTTTTTTATAAAATTTTTTTAATATAATATTTTTCTTTATATAATAAGATTAGTAATGAAAATTACTTTTTGTTAAAATTAATTTTTTAACAATTAATATTCTCGATTTTCTTTTAGATTAAGATTTCTTTTTAGATTTGGATAAACTAAATATTGAAGAAATATATTTAAATATTTTTATCTACTGTAAAAAAATAGATAAATAGAGAAAAAATTTGGATCATTGGATCCGACACGTAGAAGAATTGTGTTAATTACTAAATTTGAAAAACTCTTCTTTATATAATAAGATATGATTCAAAATCTAGTATATATATATATATTTCGTTTTTTTATAAAATTTTTTTAGTATAGTATTTTTCTTTATATAATAAGATTAGTAATGAAAATTATCTTTTGTTAGAATTAATTTTTTTACAATTAATATTCTCGATTTCTTTTAGATTAAGATTTCTTTTTACATTTGGATAAGCTAAATATTGAAGAAATATTTTTATCTACTTAAAAATTAGATAAATAGAGAAAAATTTCGGATCATTGGATCCGACATGTGGAAGAATCGTGTTAATTACTAACTTTGAAAAACTCTTCTTTATATAATAAGATTACTAACTTTGAGAAACTCTTATATAAAATATGATTCACAAAATAGTGTGTATATATATATATTTCGTTTTTTTATAAATATTTTTTAATATAATATTTTTCTAAGATTAGTATTAAAAATTACTTTTTGTTAGAATTAATTTTTTAGAATTAATTTTTTAATAATTATTATTCTTGATTTTCTTTTAGATTAAGATTTCTTTTTAGATTTGGATAAGCTAAATATTGAAGAAATATATTTAAATATTTTTATCTACTTTAAAAAAATAGATAAATAGAGAAAAAATTTGGATCATTGTATCCGACACGTGGAAGAATTGTGGAAGAATTGTGTTAATTACTAACTTTGAAAAACTCTTCTTTATATAAGCAATATTTCATCTGGAGTGACACTTGAAAAACATAAGTAAAAGCTTTGAAGGCGTGACGGTGCTCAAGGATGTGACTTGGGAAGTGAAGAAAGGAGAGAAAGTAGGTTTAGTCGGTGTTAATGGTGCAGGGAAGTCGACACAGCTCAAGATAATCACGGGTCAAGACGAGCCTGACTCGGGAAACATAATTAGAGCGAAACCCAATATGAAAGTCGCCTTTTTGAGTCAGGAATTTGAGGTTTCCATGAGGAAGACAGTGAAGGAAGAGTTCATGAGTGCGTTCAAAGAGGAGATGGAAGTAGCGAGGAAGCTCGAGAAGTTACAGAAGGCGATCGAAGGAGCTACTGATGATTTAGAACTAATGGGAAAGTTACTTGATGAATTCGATTTGTTGCAGATACGAGCTCAAGAGGTTAATTTGGATTCTATCGATGCGAGAATCAGTAAGCTGATGCCGGAATCAGGATTTTCGTCAGAGGATGCAGATAGGCTTGTGGCTTCGTTTAGTAGTGGGTGGCAAATGAGAATGTCACTTGGGAAGATTTTGCTTCAGGTAATGAGAAATGTGACGATTACTTTAAATATGTATTGAGGCTAGCTAATGTGTGATTCTATGAACAGGAGCCAGATTTACTGCTTTTGGATGAGCCAACGAATCATCTGGATCTTGATACTATTGAGTGGCTTGGAAGTTACTTAAGTAAGCAAGATGTGCCTATGGTCATAATATCCCATGACAGAGCGTTTCTCGATCAGTTATGTACCAAGATTGTGGAAACTGAAATGGGCGTGTCAAGGACATTTGAGGGTAATTACTCTCAGTATGTAATCTCTAAGGCAGAGTGGGTGGAAGCTCAGTATGCTGCTTGGGAGAAGCAACAGAAAGAGATTGAAGCAACAAAGGATTTGATTACTAGGTTAAGTGCCGGAGCGAACTCTGGTCGAGCTTCTTCAGCAGAAAAGGTAAAACTAAGCAGCATAGTTTACTACTTGTAAAGCAGAGAGTGTTTGGAACTTACCTCTGCGCATTTTGTCTAGTAAGCAGAAACTGGAGAAGCTCCGGGAAGAGGAGCAAATGGAGAAGCCATTTCAGCGTAAACAAATGAAATTTAGATTTCCAGAACGTGGATTAAGTGGAAGATCTGTAGTCACTGTTAAGAATCTTGAATTTAGTTTTAGAGATAAGGTGAGATGACCTAACTAGACTTACCCAATTTGGATATTACTTTACTGCTTTTGTTTGGACTTGTGTTTTGATCTGTGTGTATCTCTGATATATGCAGATGCTATATAACAAGGCAAATCTAGTGATAGAAAGGGGAGATAAAATCGCTATTATTGGTCCAAATGGGTGCGGTAAAAGCACATTGTTGAAACTGATTATGGGTTTGGAGAAGCCTATGAGAGGTGAAGTGATTCTCGGAGATCACAATGTATTGCCAAACTACTTCGAGCAGAATCAGGTTTGTTCTATCATGAAAGAAAGGTCTTATAAGAAGGGACTAGAGATACGGTTTTACTCACTTGTTGGCTGTAGGCAGAGGCTCTAGATTTGGATAAAACTGTGATGGAGACAGTAATTGATGCTGCTGTAGATTGGAGGATCGATGATATAAAAGGCCTTCTAGGTCGATGCAACTTCAAAGCTGATATGTTCGATAGAAAAGTCTCTCTTTTGAGTGGTGGTGAGAAGGTAATGTAATGTCTAGTTTCATCTCAACAATATTTATTTTTGTGTCTCTTTGGTGATTTTCATAGTCATTTTTGGTGTGCTTCTTAGGCACGCCTTGCTTTCTGCAAATTCATGGTGAAACCATCCACTTTGCTCGTGTTGGACGAACCCACCAATCACTTAGACATACCCTCAAAAGAGATGCTCGAGGTTCCTAATCACACTCTTCTCTTTTCTATCAGCCAAACTGTTCTCGGAGGCTGAATGTGATCTAATTCATTGATGCCTTCTTTATCAGGAGGCAATAAACGAGTACAGAGGCACGGTTGTTACAGTCTCACACGATCGATACTTCATTAAACAAATTGTAAAGAGAGTTATTGAAGTCAAAGATGGTGGTTTAATGGCGTATGCAGGAGACTACAGTGTAACAAAATCTCTTTCCACTTAGTTTCCTCTTGTTATAAACCTTTGCCAAATCTGTTCATTCTAAGTTGTGTAATTTGAAACTGTCTCAGTATTACTTAGAGAAGAATGTGGAAGCTAGAGCAAGGGAGCTGGAGAGGGAAGCAGAATTAGAGGAAAAAACTCCAAAAGTGAAAGCGAAATCAAAGATGTCAAAGGCTGAGAGAGAAGCACGGAAGAAGCAAAAGATGAAAGCGTTTCAAGCTTCCAAAAAGAAGTCCAAGTCGAGCAAAAATGCTAAGAGATGGAATTAAAGCTCCGGACATAACTATAGACGTAATGTAGTGTTTTGATTTATTACTCGAATTAGTGAACAGAACACTGACATTCCTTGTAAATTCACATACCACTTAACGTATAGTTCAATACTGATTCATTCTTCCGTCGCCTTAAGGTTTCGGTCAATGTTAGAAGAGGTTTCTGATTTATTGAAGGTTTTATAATCTGTTTATGTTATCGTTTGAAGTCATTGCAATTGGTAGATAGTTAACAGAGCTGATGAAGTAAAAGATGGTGGTTTAAGGACTCTGTTGTAGACTACAATGTTAGTTGTGTAACTTGATAAATATTTGTCAATATCACATAAAGAAGAATGTTCAAGCTAGAGCAAGGGATCTGAAAGAGAAGCACGGAAGAAGCTGAAGAGGACGATGAAAAGCCTTTGGGGAATCCAAAGAGAAGGTATATTTCATTGAAAGCTTGGACCATCCATTGTACTAAACTACATTCATCGTAAACATTAAGGTATCATTCCAGAGATTCTGGAAAATTAACTACAGAGACATTTGATCAGACATAAGCTTAGAAGGTCTGAAATATGTTCTTAATATTAGATCTTAGAGAAATTTCTGCACTACTCAAATCTCTTGACAAGGGAGAGATCATTGAGCATCTTCTCAATTGCTTCATCATCATGAGCTCTTCCTTTTGTCTACACAAAAAGAGAAGCTTACATCATCTTGAAAGTCCACAGACTTATTCGTCCCTTTTAGGTTATCGGATCTCCACTGAATAGAAAAAGTATAATGATTTTTACCTTAAGAGAAGGAACCATTGCCACTGCTTCTTCAACAGTTTCAGGACAGAGATTGCCAAGAACACAGAGCTGTTTCAGTACCGACAAATGGAATGGTTTAAAGTCTTCTGCCTAGTTGATGACGAAAATCCAATCTCAAAAGTTAAAATATATTACCTCAAACTCAGTGAGTCGATGTCTGCTCAGTATTCTGTGAAAGTTGAGTTAAGGTAAACATGTTGCAGTAGAATCAAATGGCAAAAGCATTAAAACCAATGACAGTAACCTCTCAATCATAGTTCAGTGCTAAGAAAAGCAGAATCAATACAACTAGGGTAATACAATCTAGAATCTCATAATACTAGTTTTTCGTATAAAGCAAGCTTATCAAAGTAACCATTGGATACAAAACTATGAAAATCAAGTAATTCAGAAAAAGGATACTCTCGAACTTGTCTAACAGCATCTGGATTCTTGTACCGGCTGAATCGTTTTACATATTGCAAAGACTTCTCAAACACCCTGCAAGGAGAAATAATAACTTCTTCAACAAAAGTCATCATGAAAACAATGATATTTTCTCCTAGAGTGGAATCGACATAACTATCAGCCCAATAGCCAGCCTCGCAGTCTCCAAGATGGAAGTATTGAACTTTATGAAGCAAAACTAATACTTACTGAGAAACTTGATTCATGGGATCCTCGGAGACCTGCTGAAGCTGTTCATACTTGTGCTCAAGGATCAAAGAGACTTCACAGTTCATTAAGCACTTTGCCTTCAAAAACTCTATTGTCAAGAGAACATAACCCATTAAATTCATTGCGAAATTCCCAAAGGTTATTAAAAGGATATAAAAAAACGTGAAGCTCAATCCGAATTCCAAAATAATGCTTTTGAATCGTTAGTGAATTAAGATCAATTCAATGAAACGAACGAACCCTAAAATTAAAGTACATCAGCGTCGGATGTGAAGAAGGGAATAGAGAAATACCATCTCCGATCTTGAGTTCAGCGGCGTTCTCTTCTTCTTCCCCGGACATGGCAAGTAGTATGAAGGAAGAGAAAGATCGGTTTTTTGTTGTCGAGAAAAAAAAGAAGGAAAATCGAACCCTAAAAAAAATGGTATGTCAGAGATATATAAAAAGAAGAAGCAATTTTTAAAAAAGGAAACTTAACAAATCAAGTAAACATATAGCTAGACCGACATTATAAACCAAACCGGATTGAGCTCAAAACAATTAGTTAATGGCCCATTAGTGGCCCATTTGATGAAAACGTATCATCGGCCGCAGAATCTGAGATTTCTTGTTCAAGGGGTTGGGAACTCTGCGGTTTTTGTGTGCTCAGCTACTCCAAAATCTCTCCCATCTCTTTTGCATCAACTCTTGTGAGAGACTTAAGCTTCTTCGTTTTGTCTCCAGAATTTTAGATACTCGTGCTTCGAGTCGATTCCAGTTGTTTTTTTCACGATGGTGAGTCCTCGATTTCTCAGATCTGATGTTAATTTTTCCTCGTTTCGAATTTTTGCATCTAATTCCATAATATTGTGGATTTCAGGGAGACAGTGGGAAGCTTGAAGCGTCGATAGATCGGCTTTTGAATGAAGAGAAGCAGATGAGACTGGCGGAAAACGTTGCCGGAACAAGGAAAGCCGCCACTGAGATTCTTCAGCTTTGTTTCGAAGCTAAGGACTGGAAACTACTGAATGAGCAGATTCTCAATCTCTCTAAGAAACGTGGTCAGCTTAAACAGGTATTTTTTTATCCTATCAGTTTGTGGTTTGAATTTATAGAGAACTTGGATTTTTCGGTTTGGGTTCTCTTATTAGGTTCAGAATTTGAAGGGGTTTTCTAGTTTATATTATTCCACATTTGAGCTCTAAATTGCTTTCGCAGTGTTTGGTAACACTAACCTTGGAAAGAGATTAAGTACATAAGCACCAAATTCAGGAGGATTCGCCTTTGTACTCGATACGAACATACTTTAGTGGGATTTTTTCCTGTATTAGGTTGCTTTTACGATTATAATCTTGATAAATTCACTGTTGATTTATTCAAGCCAATTTGGGTCGCTGCAGATAGTGATGGTTGTATTAGTTCAGTAAATTACTAAGCTTGATTTCATTTTTAGTGTTTCTTTGGTTTTACTTTTTCTTTTTGCTAGTTTTTTTGGTCTAGTTTCTGATACAGAATTAGCCTTAACTTTTTTATGTTAAGAATTATAGTTAAATAGACAGTGATAACATCATAGATTTTGTGAACTTCTCCATTTCCAGGCTGTGCAATCTATGGTGCAGCAAGCGATGCAGTACATTGATCAGACGCCAGACATTGAAACTCGGATAGAGCTTATCAAGACGCTGAACAATGTATCTGCTGGAAAGGTGAGAAACTAAGAATTACTGATGGTGTGTTCCCTATCATAACTTCATCATGCTGTGTGATTGTCTGACATTTAATCTTTCATGTATAGATATACGTTGAAATCGAGAGGGCAAGACTAACGAGGAAGCTTGCTAAGATTAAGGAAGACCAGGGTCAGATAGCTGAAGCTGCAGATCTTATGCAAGAAGTTGCTGTAAGCTTTTGTGCTTTTCTACTAAATCTCTTGGAAATCTCCTTTCCTAGTTAATCCCTGAAATTTGATAATTGAATAACAGGTGGAGACATTTGGCGCTATGGCAAAGACAGAGAAAATTGCATTTATCCTTGAACAAGTAAGGACATGTGTTATAACGTTGCATTTTGATATCTATGGTATTTTCATTTGTGGTGGCTTACTATTTTGGGTGACTTATAAAGGTCCGCCTGTGCTTGGATCGTCAAGATTTTGTTCGTGCACAAATCTTGTCTAGGAAGATCAATCCTAGAGTTTTTGACGCGGATACAAAGAAAGATAAGAAGCCAGCTAAGGAAGGTGAGAACATGGTAGAAGAGGCTCCTGCTGATATACCAACCTTGTTGGAGCTTAAAAGAATCTACTATGAGCTAATGATTAGGTAAGACCTTTTTTTTTTTCCTGGCCAACGAAGTATGACATGAATTGCATTATGTTTGCCGCTTAATTCTGATGTATCTTAGTTGATATCCGTGGCATTCTCATCCTTTTACTGACAACCATATAAATTCAATTACGTAGGTACTATACTCATAACAATGAGTACCTTGAAATCTGCCGTAGCTACAAGGCTATATATGATATTCCTTCTGTAAAAGAAACCCCAGAGCAGTGGATTCCGGTAAGTTTAGGCCATTGTTTGGATGGAAGTTGGTAGTATACATTCTGTAAGGTTGGGTTAATTAACTTTCTTTGATCTTCAAAAAATAGATCCTTCGGAAGATCTGCTGGTTCTTGGTCTTGGCACCTCATGACCCAATGCAATCAAGCTTGCTCAATGCCACTCTGGAAGATAAGAATTTATCAGAAATTCCTGATTTCAAGTATATTTTCAGTCTCCATAAAGTTGGATTTTTTTTTTTTCTTTCGGTGCGAGTATTCTGACCTCAAGAAGCTCATCAGTCTTTTGTGTTTGATATTATTTGTTGCAGGATGCTTCTAAAACAGGTAGTGACAATGGAGGTTATTCAATGGACATCTCTATGGAACAAGTACAAGGAAGAGTTTGAGAAAGAGAAAAGCATGATTGGAGGTTCGTTAGGTGACAAAGCTGGTGAAGATCTAAAACTGAGGATCATTGAACATGTAAGTCTCTCAGTTTATCTTAAAGCTTGTCTGCATAAAATGTGGGTGTTATTAATAATATATTTGAAAATATGTTTGTATATTCTGCAGAACATTCTCGTTGTGTCAAAGTATTACTCAAGGATAACCTTAAAGAGACTTGCACAGCTTTTATGTCTGACCATGGAGGTATACATCGATCTAATTTAGTGGTTAAAAATGTGTGAATGCTTCGTCATACTTGTTAAGCTTTTGATAAAAATGTTGGGAATCGCAATTCCAGGAGACGGAGAAGCATCTGTCGGAGATGGTAGTGTCAAAAGCGCTGATAGCAAAAATAGATAGACCATCAGGAATAGTGTGCTTCCAGAACGCAAAGGACAGCAACGAGATTCTAAACTCATGGGCAGGGAATTTGGAGAAGCTTTTAGATCTTGTTGAAAAGAGTTGCCACCAAATTCACAAGGAAACCATGGTTCACAAAGCTGCTCTGAGACCTTGAACATGTTCTTAAGATCTCCATGAAAACTTTTCAGGATCTTTCTTCATTGAGTTATAAAAACAATGGTTTCCTTTTCTAAACAAAAAGTAGTTGGTTTTTGTACACTAATGGAGTATTAGCCACTTAATTGTTTTAATCAAGGTATTGTTTGGTGGATTATTTATTTCCTTTGATTCGGTTTGAAAATTCTAAGACAAAAATACATGAACTCAAACTCAAGTCTTAAGAATAATCTCTCGTCTCGTGTCCCCTCCGAGTCTTGCGTAAATGTGGCCTCAAAAGAGATCCAAATCTTACGCTGACACAATTACATAACATTGGAGCTAAATACGATGGGCACATGTATGTATAATCATAATGTTAATTTTGTTATAAAAAAAAAACTGATTAAATTAAATAGAGAAAGAGAGAGGAGACAGCTCTGCCAGTTCATCATCTCTGGTAAAATAGTCCACGTTCAGGCTCTGCCAATTTCACCAACACCGTGACAGCTCCTTAGATCTCTCCTCGATTACTCCCTTATTATTATCCATGCCTCTCTAATTCCAAATCTCACTCTTCCTCTTCTTCTCTTTTTTCTCCAATTACGATCTAATTCTTACAATATGGACGGTGCTGATGGAACCGTTCGCGTCAAGCCTGGTCGAGGATTCGAAACGGAGACGGACGCAGCGGTTTCATCGCCAGTTACTCGTCAGAAAGCTGCTGCTGCTAAGCAATTCATTGAGAATCATTACAAGAACTACTTACAAGGCTTGCACGAACGTATGGAGAGGTTCGTTCGAATTACCTGATGAATTCTGATCTGGCGTTGCTTGCTTCTTTTGACTTGGTGTTTGACTTGAGCGGAATTCATTGAATTTGAGATTGATTCATGTTTTTCTTTTTAATTTGATCATTACAGACGCAGGGAATTTCAGCGGAAAGTGCAAGAAGCTCAGTTACCCGTTGAGGAACAAGACGAGATGATGAGGAATCTGGCACGTCGTGAAACTGAGTACATGAGACTTCAGAGACGTAAAATTGGTATTGACGACTTTGAGCTTTTGACCGTTATTGGCAAAGGTGCCTTTGGTGAGGTAACATCACAATTCTTGAGCTTGTTATAGCTGAGATCTATACGTTTCTTTCGAATTATGACTCTTAGGGGAATCAACCTCCAGGATATGTTTCATCTTTTGGTGTTAAAATTTTCAGGTTAGATTATGCCGTTTGAGATCTACATCTGAGGTTTATGCAATGAAGAAATTGAAAAAAACTGAGATGCTTAGCCGTGGCCAGGTACACAAATTATCATGATATTCCTCCATACTCAAGTTAATAATGCGAAATTCTAAAAATGTTTGGGACTAGTAGTTAGTGCTAGATTGATATGCATGACAGTAGCTGGGAAAAACGACCTTTTCCTGGACTTCGTTACGTTGCTTCACATTTTGCAAGTATTTCTGTGCTTTTGCAGCAGAAACAAATGAGTAATTTTGATAGGTTTGCTTGAACTGGTTTTATCTTTCTAGGTAGAGCATGTCAGGTCCGAGAGAAACTTACTTGCAGAGGTTGACAGCCGTTACATTGTCAAGCTTTTTTACTCTTTCCAAGACTCGGAATGTTTGTATCTTATCATGGAGTATTTACCTGGGGGTGACATCATGACTTTACTCATGAGAGAAGACATTCTTTCTGAAGATGTTGCCCGCTTTTATATTGCCGAGAGTATTCTTGCTATCCATTCAATCCATCAACACAACTATGTTCACAGGTATCATTTTTCCTATGCCTAGTCTTCACGTGTGTTGGACACATGTCATATAAATTCCATATAATTACTAGTTGTTGCTGGAAAATATATATATTCAGCTTCTCGATCTGAGTTTGTTTCTTCTTCCTTGTAGGGACATCAAACCTGATAATTTGATACTAGACAAAAGTGGGCATTTGAAGCTCTCAGATTTTGGCTTATGTAAGCCACTTGATGATAAGTATTCTTCACTGCTATTAGAAGATGAAGAAATGTTGTCACAAGATTCAGAGAGCCAGTCGGGAAAAGCAGAGGCTGACAAAGCACCCTGGCAAATGCCTAAAGAGCAGCTACTACAGTGGAAGCGTAATCGCCGTGCTTTGGTATATATGCTGCTTCTCTAATTGAATTACATGGGTTACACATTATCGCTAGCCTTTAAAAATCACTTACCACATTCAATATATCTTGGGTAATCGTGTTTAATCAACTATTTTATAGGCTTATTCAACTGTTGGAACCCTTGATTACATGGCTCCAGAAGTACTTTTAAAGAAAGGATATGGAATGGAATGTGATTGGTGGTCTCTTGGCGCAATTTTGTATGAGATGTTAGTTGGGTATCCCCCATTCTGTTCTGATGACCCCCGTATAACATGCCGCAAGGTAGGTGTATATAGCTGGTTAGTCATGCGTTTTATACATATCAAAATAGAATTCACGCTTGCTCAAAGACTTCTGCTTTTATCTCAGATAATTAACTGGAGGGTATGTTTGAAATTCCCTGAAGAACCAAAAATATCAGATGAAGCCAGGGACTTGATTTGTCGGTTGCTATGTGATGTTGAATCAAGATTGGGAACCAGAGGTGCTGAAGAGATAAAGGTGAGACTTCTAAAAGGGATATGTAAAGATAAGTTCCATTATCCTAACTTTCATTCTTGATGTCATTGTAACTTGTTTTGTTCATGTTGTAGTCACATCCATGGTTCAAAGGCACCCCATGGGACAAACTGTATGACATGGATGCAGCGTATAAACCCGTTGTTGATGGCGAACTAGACACACAGAATTTTGAGAAATTCCCTGACGTAAGTTAGATAGAATCTTAAAAAGCTTGCCATGACATGTTTTGTAGCGTGAGGCAGGTGTTGAAACAGACTAATTGATGAACCCAGTACTTGTTTCAAAACTGCTTAAACTTAGAAAAGTTCTTATGGATCTCAGTGAAAGCTGTGGATTGCCTCTGCTAAATAATCTCATCAAGTTTCTTGTTATATTTTTGGCAGGTTGAAGGATCGTCATCTGAAGCACCACAAGTTGGTCCTTGGAGAAAGGTGACGCACTCCACTTGGTTCCTATATTATAATCTGAAATTGACATATGCGGAAATGTCTTGGGAGATAATAAAGCTAGCAGATTTCGTTTTGTTTATGGTTGAGAGTATCAATGTAACAAAGAAAAAGAAAAATTTTCTCAAGGGTTTGGATAGTTACGGATCTAATTTGGTGCTAACTTTTGGATTGGTTGAGCAGATGTTGACGTCCAAGGACACCAACTTCATAGGATTTACGTTTAAGAAGTCAGACATCACAAGATCAATGGAAAATTCAGGTAATCTGCATATCTTTAATCTCCTCTGCTCATAACTTGCTTATAAGGTAGATTGTCTTGTAAAGCAAAGGTCCAATAGTTTATTACATATCTAAGTTTTAGATATGACGTTGAAATGTAGGTACAGACCTGAAATCAAATGGCTCAGCAGAAGCCCCATCGTTGATATCATTGTTAGGTAACGTAACAAAATTGATTATTAATTTAATCCAATAGGCCATTCGTTTTATAGTTGTATAGAAAAGCTTATTATATATCATATTCAGGTCGGATCAATATGGAAGAAGCTGAAGGTGGTGCGTTAAACCACAAGACATAGACAAAAATACATATAGTATTTGATTTTTTTCTCATATTCAGTTGTTTTGATCATTTGGCAAAGGCACCGAAGGCGATACTAGTTTTTTTAACCACATGACTTATGTTGGTTCATAAAAACTTCTATTTGCTTTCTTTTCAATTTTTTTCTTTGTAACATATTTGTTATCTTTTCAATTGGTATCTATAAGAAAAAACTGTAAAGCATGGAAAGATAATTTCTGGAACATTTTACACATAAGTTATCAATTTGAAACATTGAAAAATGAAGGTCGCTTTTCTGCCGCATACTACTTCTGATTTCATCATTCTCTTCTGATTTCATCATTCTCTTCAATTGAGAGATTTGATAAAACAAGAATTTTCAGTAATAAAGTTGGGGAAAATGGCCAAAAAAAATTGAACATACCCCTTTCTACTACTCTCTTTAATCGTTTTATGTAAGTCGGAGAATTTATGTTTAAGGAATTATTAAAAATATTCTTTTTAAAATGTCTTTTTTCAAAATATATGTCATGATGATCATTTTTCTCTCCCAATTTTCAAAAGAAATGGTATATTTTGAAAAGATTACATGCCAAAAGGGTTATTTTTGAAAATTCCCTTTATATTTTATGAAGCTTATAATGTAAGATTTTTTAAAATGTTTTTGAACGCTTGTGGAGAATTGTTGTTTTAAAATGTTTTGAAAACCCCCTTTATGTTTTATGAAGCTTATGGATTAAATCTGTCTTATTCATGGTTTAATAAGTTCTATCTAATTCAAAACGGAAAAAAATAGGATCGACGATCTTGATCCCACATGAACTATCATATAGCATTAAATCCACACAAACTAAGAGGGTATTTAAGTTTTAAACATCATATAGAAATTTTAAACATAAATCCTTACATGAAAAAGTTTAATACATATTTCCCCACGAAATCAATTTACGATGGGTTACTGTATACCAATCCTTGGTTAGCCTCTTAACTCGAACTGTAATTCGTGATTAAACCAATTAATGATCCGAATAAAAAATTATGACCCAATTTCAGTTGCTGACCAGAATCATTAACTCTAAAAAAATCTCCAAATTTTCTTTATAAGAACTCTAACCCTAAATCGAAGAAACCGAAGCTTCCCTGATCTGTTTTGAAGCTAGGTATCTCATCTTCTCGATTCAGAAGATGGCGATTGTTGAGTACTATGATGTTGAAGATGGAGGAATAGAGTGGATGAGGAAATCTACGAAGAAGAATTCCCTAAGAAATATCAGTTTAATGTCGATGAAGGGGTATGTAACTTCTAAGATGAACCTCGTATCAAGCATGTCGTCTATCCTAACAGCGAGAGTGAAGACAAAGAGGAGATTAGTTGATTAGAAAATATTCACGTAAGGAGTGGCGATGGAAATTTGTTCAAAGGTCAGGTCTTCTTCAGGGCACTAGCAGTCAAGGAGATAGTGCTCGACCATGCTCTGAAGCTTGGTAAGAACTTAAGAAATATAGGAATGATAAAACAAAACTACCCTATATGTTCTTAGGAACTAGTTTTGCTGGTCACTACAAATGGCATGTGTATAGTTCTACTAGAGAATAGTCAGATGAATAGCAAGTTAAGATATTGGTTGATCCTCATAGTTGCTTACGGAGTGGTGTTTGTGAAGTATTGAATTGCCAATCTGTTTCTCAGCAAAATAAGAGCTAAACTTGAGTATTTCATGTCTATGAAAATAGAAGAATTAGTCAAGGAAGCTAGGAATAGAGTTTAGGGAACTTAAATGAATTGAAATGGAATATGATCAGCAGTTTTACAGCTTAAAGATTGTAGGTCAGAGATACTAGTGTATAATCCTAACTCCACTGTAGCCATTGAGACTTTAACAAATGAAGAAGGATTAGATGTCTTCGATCAATTTTATGTATGTTTTGATAGCTTAAGGAGATCATGGAAACACTCATGTAGGCCTTTTATAGGTGTTGGTGAGTGTTTCCTTAGATTAAAAATGAAGGGACAATTATAAGTTGCCTTAGGAAGGGATGGTAACAATGTTATATATCCTATAGCATGGGTTGTTGTCTAAGTGGAAAATACCTTTAACTGGATGTAGTTCATTAAGAAAATCAAAGAAGACTTGATTTTAGAAGATGGTGAATGCTCCATCATGATATCTAATCTAAAAAGGGTGGTTGTTTGGTTGCTTTATTTGATTATTTGATCAATTGTCTTTTTTTTTTGTTTATATAGGATTTGATAGCATTTGTTGAGCTCGAGTTGCCAAAAATTAAGCACCGGATGTGCGTTAGGCATATCTATGCAAATCTCAAAGGTAAACATCGGAAGAAGTTGCAGATAAAACCCTTCATATGGAACCTTGCTTGGAGTTATAATGAGGCTGAGTATAGGGAAAACTTAGGTCGGGAGAAAGTATGATGAAGGGTGTATGAAGACGTTTTCCAATACAATCCTCAAACATGGTGCAAAGCCTTTTATTAGCTTGGAAGTCACTGTGAAGATGTGGAAAACAATATCCAAATCTTTCAACAATTCCATAGTGAAAAAAAGAAAAAGCAATTGGTACCTATGCTACATATCATAGCTCGACAAGCAATGGTACGCATTCTCAAATGATCCCTCATATCTTTAGGACATAATGGTGTTTGCACTCCATCTATGGAAGATGATTTAGCAAAGACACACAACCTATCAATATATTGTATAATCTTTAGAAGCACCAACATGATCTTCCAAGTTGTGGAAAACGGCTGCTTTTACTCTTATCATGTAAATTTTGAAAAGAACATGCTCTTGCAGTCCTCATAAACAAGAAGCTGTCAGTGGTAGATTATGTTAGCTCGTGGTTTAAAACATCACTATGGAGGAAGATATATTCTGAGGGTACCACACCTTTGTGAGGAGCAAAGTTCTTGCCAGTTGGGGGAGATGGAATCATTCACAAACCTGCAGAGCCACTACATCCAGGATGCAAAAAGAAGAGCAAAAAGGACAATATAACGAAAGGAAAGAATGAATCACATTTTACTTAACTAATTAGTCCTTTAAAAACCATTATGTTGCAATGTTTGTTTAGTCTTTGGAATGGCTCTTTTTAAGAATCAGTAACTATAACAAAATTCATTAAACAACGAGAAGACGATTCATTACAATATCATTAACATATAAAGACAATAAACAACTAGAACACAATTCAACCTAACAGTTTCATGATTCCAATCATGATCATAACCTAAAATTAGAGCAGTCATTAATATTTTCTTCAACCTGCATTTTGCTTTCCCAATCCCAGTGTCCACTTTCTCCAATATTTCACATTCTATCTTAATTTGTTCCTTCTAAAACTCAACCTTTTGCTGCTTTAGTCTATTGTTTTCGAACTCCTTCATGTTCTTATCAAGTCATTCAATCAAGATAGATATTGACTCTATCTGATTTACAACAACTTCATCAACCCATTTGAATATATGCTTATCATCAATTAGGTACAAGAGAGATTCATATATTAGCACAAATTGATTATAAACTAGCTTCAAAAGCAACAATATATCTATATATCAATAAGCATCAATTACTTTTTCGAAACTGCAAAACAACACCGATAATACCGGCGATACAGGTTGCTTTCAGATTTTGAAATCTTTGAATTGATTGGTACTCCACATCAACACTTCTTCGGAGTACCAGCCATGTTCTATCCTCTATAAGGCGCATTAGAAGTCTTGCTTGAACCTCCAGACAAGTTGCTCATTCTCGACCTGTAACAAAAACATGAGATATCAAAACAATCAAACAAGAGAGAAATATGGGATTAAGATCAATGCCATATGCTTAAAAAAATTTGATATAGATATCTGACCCTAATAACAAAAGTACAATCGATGATATCATGATATATCGAGGAAATCGTTATCTAGGTTTAGGTAACCGATTGGTTTGGCTACTAATTCCATATGGTTTTACAACTGATGTGTGGATTTATGTTTAAAACTTCTGTATGCGGGGCTATATGTTTAAAACTTCTGGAGGTGGAGAAATTTAAAGACCCCCTTAGTTTATGTGGATATAGTACTATATGATAGTTCATGTAGGAATGTGGATTGTCAACCCAAAAAATAAGCAAAATAAGCATGAAACAAAAGAAGGTTTTGAATAATGAAATGTCTAAAACTAAAGCTAATGAGTTTGTATTAGGCTACTAGCTATGCCGATAAACTCGACACTATCTTGTCAACACACTACAAGAAATCATGCATATAGCATCACTAATTTTATATCATATAAATAAATGATATGGTACAGAGTCACTTATTTACAAGTGACACACTATGTGATTTAGCATCCTTTAGAATAAAGGATATTATTATCAAATCTTTTACATCAATTAAATAAAATTGATCCAAACTATTATTGATTTACATCCCTTAAAAAATAATCGACGTAAAATATAAACTTACACCAATTGAACAAATGATGTATCTAATCATTATTTTAGCCTCAATTAAAAAATAATGTTAACTTTGTTTCAATTTAAAAATTGATACATATAAATTAGTTAATGTTACTTAAGTTAATTAATGTTGATGAATATGAATTTGTGTCAATCAATATAATAATTGATCCCATTTTATTTATATTTTTTTTATAAATTGGTAAAGTTTTGATAAAATAACTGATTTTTTTCACTACAAAAAGTATGAAATAATTATAACTCTACTTACAAAGTACACGTATAATTATATAGTCCGAGAAATCACTGGTTATAGTTAATGCCTTTATCTCTTAGTTCATATTTATCTAAATATTAAGTTTGATATTTATCTACTATTTTGTCTAGTTATGATTTTATTAATAAAGGTTATATCGTATTATTTGAATATATTTCTATTTTTAGAATTTTATATATTTTTAGGAGACTATTTTAAAAACAAAGTTAATATTTTGATAAAAGATTTTAGAATCTATATAAGATTGATTTTATATCGAATCATACTAAAAAAGGTATGTGTACTGCATAAGTTAATATGACATAATGAAGGATAAATGAGTAACGAATGATGAACAAAATTTAGAATAATACAAGTGAGTATATTGTAAACCCTCAGATTTATCTATAGATGAAAACGGATTGTAATTTTGTTTACCATTTAAAAGTTATGATTGTTTTAACTGTGCAGATTTGTTGTAGATCGGATATGCAAATAGCAAAGTTCATAAATGGTTTTCTGACAAATTAAAAGGAACAAAAAAATGATCTATATATCGTTGAAAGCCCTCGATGCCTAGTTTTCATATCTGTTTCCAAAGCATGTTCAGATTTAAGGTTCATCAGATAATCGATTTATAAACACACTATGTTACAAGATATTAGAGAAGATCATATTTTTCTTTTTGTCAAATAACTAATTTTATATTTTAGTTTTCTAATTTTTCTAATTTTTTGTATTTTTCCTAATATTTAAGTGTATTATTTATTTTGGTATTTAATATAATATAATATAACAATAGCTATTAAATTACGTATTAATTTTTTGTAAATCTAAAAATCTTTTAGTAAAATTTATAGATTATAGATTAGTTAAAACATTATAATAAATAAAATAAAAGTGGTGGCCCAATTTCAACAAAAAAATAAAATTTAAAAGTGATGAGATAACAACAAACAAAAAAATCTTTCAGATCATTATAAACGGATGTAAATTTCATTATCACTTATAAAATAGATATTAACATCATTAATCATAATTGATTCAATTTTTACAATCATTTATAATAACATACACAAATATTAATTTTATTTTTAAATATGATACAAAATTAACTTCAATTATAGTAAATGATACAAATATTAACATCATTCATAATAACTAACACAAAGTTAACATCAATTATAGCAAACAATATAATTATTAACATCATTTATAATAATTGATATAAATATTAAAATGATTTTTTACATTTAACACAAGTTAATGTCCATTATTGTAAATGATAAAAATAGTTGCATCAATTGTCTAAATTGACACAAAGTACTTGAATCACCACTTTCAAAATCAATTATATAAATCATGAAAAACGCATTTGTGTCAATCATTCCATGACCTTCCATGGTATACCGATTTTTTGAATTACTTGCCTTGTGATCAAGAACCTCCAATGTTCCATGGATATAGGAAGAAGAAATTCTTGCGAGATGTGCAACATTATTTTTAGGATGAACCATTTTTGTATAAGAGATTCTCTAATATTGGCAACACTAGTATCTTTTTTGATGTTGGGACAGTTCTCCAAAGCTACTTTCACTTTGGCTTGAACAAGTCATTTAGTCCATGTTGTTATACTTGCATCCAGGGATAAAATGTTTAATGGAATAATTTCTTAAATGTATTATCGCATCCCCAAGGGTGAAACCCAGTTTGGAGATGTTTCAGCTTATATTCTTACTAATTTAATTTCTATTATAGATGGACAAATATTCTTATCGGCCGATCTTTTTAATGTTGGAATCAGACTTGCTATCGCTGGAATCTTTACTTGCAATTTGATCAAGTCAGCTATCCAAAATGAGTTTTCATTCAAGAACCACTTTACTTTGAGTTCCTAGCGGAAAGAGCATATTAACTTTCAGTTTCTCATATGGAATCCCATAAGACTGATGTAAACAAATAAAATAAACGATATAATAGACCTAATTTTTTGTAGTGACATGTCTCTACAGTGCATGCAACATTTCATGCAAACCAATAATTAACATTACACAATAGATACACTTGCAAGTTTGGCTTCAGTTTTATTCTTTAAGCATTTGGACTGAAAATTACAGAAATATTAGTGGTTATCTTTGGATCGTTGTCGTTATACTTCTTTTATAGCTTAAATTTCTTCTCTTTCTCGAGGAGTTGGACACCTTCTTGATCTCCTCATATTTGATACAGTTATAAGTCGAGAAGATAAGATACAGTTGGTAATGAAAAATATGATAATAGAAGAGAGGATATAATAAGATTAAATCTTAAGAAAAGAATATAAGAAAGGGTTTCTTTTTAAAATGACTCATTGACTAAAGTTAATGGGTAAAATGTGCCAACAATTTCTTTCTCCTAAACACTTTGAAAATTAATCCTTCTTCTTCTACTTATAATTTCGAAAATATCATTAGTTTTATAATTTTGTTTTAATTTTCAGCAAAAAGCAAAATGACTAAAATATCCAAAAACATTCAATATTTATGAAAATGTCATTCTATCTTAATTCCTCCAACCACCATTACCAACCAAATCCAATCTCTCAATGCTACTATAACTCTTCATTTTTGAAATACTAAGGCTTCTTTCCAACCAATACCTGCATTATCTCACATTTTCTCTTCATTTCTACCCAAAAACTCTCTAATTATCATTTTCCCATTTAAAATTTCTTAATGCTTATGGTTTTGGGTCTCTTTAAGGAGTACAACCAATGACTATTGGCTTAGTTTAGCTATTTGGGCGTTTAAATAAGGTATGTATAATCACAAACTCATATTTAGCTATTCTCAAAATTTGCAGAGAGGAGACTTCAAATGAAGTCTCCAAACGTAGGAGACTTTATGTGAAGTTTTCAAGTCAACGCAGAGGTTAGTTTTGTATTTGAATAATTTCTGGGTTTTGAAAGGAGACTTCACATGAAGTCTTCGCATTCTTATTTGAGGAAAAAAAAGGACGGAGACTTCATGTGAAGTCTACTGAATTCTGGGTTAGTTTTGCAATTGACTGAAATATTGACTTTCGAGTAGACGTCCAGAGAAGTCTCCATAAAATTAGGACACCTCCGTGGAAGTCTCCTCTGTTTAGACGGGTTATTTTTGTAGTTGACTAACATTAGAGTTTTTTGACCAAAAAATCTGGGAAATTAAGTTGAAACTGGAGACTTCACATGAAGTCTTCTAGAACTCAGAAGTCCTCGGTTTCAAAATGGTAGTGGGACCCAGATATGATTCTAAAAGAAAAAAAATTAATAAAGTATTATAGAATTTCGCGGAAGTCTCCTCTAGTTTCGTTGGAGACTACAATTGAAGTCTCCATATTCATAAGGAGACTTCTCCAACTAAAGTCAAACTTAATCAATTGCAAACATAGCCTCTTTTATGTTCAGGAGACTTCACCTGAAGTCTACGGAATTAAATGAATACTTCAAGTTTAAAAGAAACAGAGGAGACTTCTGTGGTAGTCTCCTCGTAAAATTTATTATCCTGGGGAATTACAGATCTAACCTCCTAAACGGGTGACTTCTATGGACGTCTCCTAAATAAAAAACATTTAGTCAAATGTAAAAAAACTTTAGGGACTTCTGTGGTAGTCTTCTTTTATGCTTGTATACTTCTTTTGATGTCTCTAGTGTTCTATAGAAGACTTCACGCGAAGTCTCCTCCATGATAATTTTTTGAAATTTGAAATTTAGTTGTTTTTAACCATACTTGTAGCTAATTATATGATTCTAATGTTGTAAATGCAATGTTTTGCAGGAAAATGGTGCAGATACATGTTTTTTATGGAGAATGGGTAATGAAAGACTTATGTTGGCATTTTGAGGTTGATAATTACAAAGGAGGAAGAATGCTATTTATAGAGGATGAGTGTACACATGGTGAACTTCTTGGAATTCTACAAGATGAGTACGATTTGGATGTGGAAAACAAAACTGTAGAGTTATCATATTCACTTCCAGTTTCAATGTTGCAAGAAATGCCACCTAATACTCCTCCAATGCATGTCACAAATGATAGAGAAGTTAGAAGTTTGGTTGAGTTATGTAAGTTTCATGTTATACGTTTATGTGTTGATGGTGGTCTTCGAGTGAGTGAAAATGAAGCAGGTAAAGATGAGGCAGATTGGGATGATGACCAAGACGAAAACCAAGATGAAGATCTTTTAGAATACGAAATGAAATAAAATTTTGAGGGTGAACCTGTAGTCTATTGTGGACGGTGAAGATTATAGTGAGTATGGGAAAGTAAAAAACAAAGACTTAGACGAAGATGAAGATGAAATGCAGTTTTGGAACCATAATCACGTTGACCAAGATGATAAATCCCAAAACATATATGTCTGTATGAGGTCTTCTAGCAAGGAGGAGTTGATAGTAGCGTTGGGATTGAAAAGTATACTTTTGAAATTTAATCGTCGTGTATACAAGTCGACAAAAGAACTTTTGGTGGCAAAATATTGTGTTCCTGGATGTAGGTGGTACGTTAGAGCGATTGTGAGGGACGCAAGGGACACTTTTTGGATGACAAAATTTGAGAATGTTCACACATGTTTAGTAGCAGATCGATATGCTAACTTCAAACGCTATTCACCAAAAATTATCGGGAAATTATTTGTACATAGTTTAACAATTGATGGAATCACTCCAAGGCATATCGTAGAGTCAATAAGACTAGCCCTGGGCATTTGGGTATTCGGGTCGGTTCCGGATACTACCGATCGGATCCGGGTATTTCGGGTATATAATTTTGATACCCATTTTGGAACCGAGCATTATTCGGTTCGGGTTCGGTTC